>CM022303.1:695333036-695350105 GCA_011799875.1 Thinopyrum elongatum
CAACTTTTTAATGACACATGAATATGTGCGTGGATGAAATGATGAAACCATGCATTTTTGAACCTCTTAGAGTGTCATTTTAGTAGTGCTTCAATTTCAGAATGTCAGTTATAAGACATCAAAAAATCAGAGTAAATGCATAGAAAAATAACAAATAAAGCAGAAAGCCGGTGAAAAATGATAGACATGCTTTTTTAATGCCGATGACGAGTACTAAATGCCACAAAAGATCTAGAGTCGAAATAGTTTTAAAAAATTGAAATCAGCCCTTGGTAACAGATGAGACTTTCGCCTCCAAAACCATGATGAGTACTCTCGAAAGAGATTGTCCATTTTAAGCCTACACGATAGTGCATCCAGTTGGTTGCCGTCAACCCCTCTCAACTTTGCCACATGCTATGTGACGGCCTGAAATAAGATCGACAACCTATGCCAACTTTACAACCTTCTCAGGTTCATTTGTCTAGTGCTTTCTTCAATATCAGCCGTCACTTTAGCTCAAAAAATTCGAGTAAATGCATAGAAAAATAACAAAGTGAAGTCAGAAAGACGTGTATTGAAATATGAGACGTGAGCCCCTGTTTAGAAGCGCGCCATACTGACACGCCACAAAAGTATTGGAAGTTGAAATAGTTAAAAAAATGAAATTGCTTGTAGAACCAACATGGAATGCAGTATTTCGCTACCGCGAAACCCTGGTACTTACGCAAGAGATCTGTACCATAAGTACACGAAAGTTCAGAATCCAATTACTTGCGTACCCTTCAACTCTTTTGGCATCATGCCCTCCATGTAGGTGGTGCTGAAATGCCCATGATACCATGAACCAATTTCACCCTTTATAGAGATTCCATTTGTAGTGACACTTATTCAATGCAGAGCGTCATTTAGGCTCAAAATTATCTAGTAAATGCCGATGAAAAATAACAATGCACAAGTCACGAAAAGAACGGTCGTGAAAATTGAATGAGCCGTGTGGCATTAGGCAATCGAGGTACCTGCATACTAATCGCACAAAAAGTCTGGATGTTGAAGATAATGTATTAAAAAATGAAATGCCTTTCGTAAACAGAGAGTTTTCGTCCTAAACCATATACTTCGCAAATAGATTGTCCCATTTTACACGCAAGTCATCGCAGTCATTAGCCGAGTAACCCTCTCAAAACTTTTTTGCACATGCTATGGGCTGAAATGATGACCCCAGCGCCAACTTTCAACCATTCTTAGAGTTCATTTGTACAGTGCCTTTCAATTTCAGGGTACATTTAGTGCAAAATACGTAAATGCCAATGCACAAATAAATGAAGTCAGAACGTTGCGAAAAATTACTGACGATGGCTTATAATGACTGCCATACTATCCGACCGAAAAAGCTATGGAGTTGATAGTTTAAAAATAATTAATGCCCCTTTGGTAACAGTCGAGTTTGCGCTCGAAACCCTGTATACTCTGCAAAGCGAGAAAGAGATTTTCCATTTGACTCGGAAGTACATCCATTTTTGTTTGCCCGGTAACCGCTCTCAAGCTTTTATTGCACCACATCCATAGTGCGCGTTGACGGCAATGCATGTATATCATGCCAACTCACCTCAACCCCACCTGTTTCAGTAGTTCTTTGTAGTGGCTATTTTCACATTTCGAGGGGTATTTACCTCAAAAAATTCAGTACAATGCATGAAAAATTAACAAATGAAGTCAGAAAGGTGTGAAAAGTGATCGATACCGTGAGCTTTTGAATGGTGCATACTGGAACGACAAAAGTCATACGAGTTGATCAAGTTTAAAAAAAATGAAATGACCTCGTTGGAACTGTACAGCTGTAGTTCTCCGTCCGAAACCCTGATACTTCGCAAGAAGATGTGTCATTTTAGCTACACGAAGTGCTTCCAGTTTTATGCCCGAGACCACTCTCTATCTAGCTTTTTATGCACATGCTATGATGGGTGAAATTGATTACACCATGCCAACCAACTTTTATAGATCCTAGTTTCGTTAGGTCTTTAGGTTAAAAGTAACATTCGGTAGTGCAATTCAGGGAGCACGTAATTAGCGTCGAAAATTAGTAAGTGGTCCCTGAATATAGAAGACAAAAGTATAGAGTAATAAGTAGTTAAAAAGACATGGAATTTGCACTATATGAATGTTGAGTCTTTGACACATTCAACTTCTTCGAAGAATAACGATCCTTGAAATAGAAGATGTCCCTTGTTGATACAGCAGTAGCAATCGACAAACCTATATTCGAGGATTTAGCTCATTGTGTAGCATCCGTTAACCTACTCAACTTTTTTGCACTAGACTTATGTGGGTAGAAATGATGTTATCACCAACTTTCAACCTATTGTCAGAGTTTCATTTGTAGTGCTCGCTATTCACATATTCAGCACGGTCATTTAAGCTCAAAGAAAAAAATTCCAAGTAAAGCATGAAAAATTCACCAATGAAGCCGTCACTCCCGAGAGGTGAATGAGCTTGACCTGCCGTGGCTTTGAATGTGCATAACTGAAACGCACAAAACCGTCTGCAGTTGACATCAAGGTTTACAAAAAAATGATGCCTTTTGTAACAGATGAGTTATATCGCCGAACACCTGATACTTCGAAGAGATCTGTCCCTATTTGTCACGAGTCTACCATTTTTGCCGATAACCCTCTCAACACACTGTTTGCACAGCTATGTGGCGTGAAATGATGATCCATGCCAACTTTCACCTTTCAGAGTTTCATTTGTAGGGTCTTTTCAATTTCATGGAGTACCCCCATTTAAGCTCACAAAATTTATTTACAGCTAAAATATGAAAAATACAAACAAAGAAGATAAAGGTGCTTTGAAAATTGAGATGCTAGGCATGAATGCGTGCAACTGAAGGCCACAAAGTCTGGAGTGCAAATAAGTTATAAAAAATGAAATAGCCTTTGTAACAGATGAGTTTGTCATGTCCAAAACTGATATATTCGAAAGAGATTGATACCATTTTGTAGACACGAAGATGCATCTGTTATTGCCGTACCACTCTCAACAATTTTTAGCACATCTCATGTGTGGGTGCAAATGATAGATTACTCATGCCAACTTTCAACCTTTTCAAGAGTTCATTTGTATAGTTTTCAATTCGGATTATTTAGCTCAAAACTTCAGTAATGGCATGAACAATTGCAAATGCAAGTACAGAAAGTGTTGAAAATTGAATGCTGCTGACGCTTTGAAGGTAAGAACTAAGCGCCGCTTACAAAAGTTGGAGTTGAATAAGTTTAAAAAAATGAAATGCCTTGTGCATAAACAGATGAGTCTTCGTCCAAACCCGTGATAACTTCGCAAAAGATTAGTCATTTGTACACGACAGTCTTCAGATATTTTGTCTTTCGTACCCTCTCAAGTCTTTCATAGCACATGCCTATAGTGCGCGCTCGAAATGCATGTAGTACCATTGCCAACTTTCAAATTTTAGAGTTCATTTGTAGTGCCTTGTTTCATCTTATCCAGGTCTTTAGGCTCAAAAATCTGGTAAAGGTCAATGAAAAATGAAATGAAATCAGAAAGGAGTCTGAGTAAATATTGACGCCATGGGGACATTGATATGGTGCATACTGAATTGCACGCACAATAATGAATAGAGTCTGATTATATAGTTTAAAAAAAGATTAGAACTGCCTTTGGTAACAAGATATGACGTTTTCGACTCCTAAACCTCCATACTTCGAAAGGATTGTCCATTTTACTCACGAAGTGGCAATCCATTTAATTGCCGTAACCCACTACAACTTTTTTGCACATGTCTAGGGTGTTGGTGAAAGGTGATGATACCATGCCAACTTCTACAACATTTTCGAGTTCATTATGTAGCTGCTTTTTTCAATTTATCAGTGTCATTTGCAGCTCAAAATATCAGGAAATGCATGAAAAATATGCAAATGGAAGTCCAAGAAGCGGATTGAATAATTTGATGACGTGGCTTTTCGAAAGGCGCATAAAACGCGACAAAAGTCTGGGTTGAGTTGAATAAGTTTAAAAAATGAAATGCCTTGAGTTACAGGATGAGTTTAGTCTAGCCAAAACCCCCTGCATAACTGTCGCAAGAGTTGTCCACATTAGTACACAAGTCGTCAACTTTTCTCTCCGTAACCCTGTCTCAACTTTTTTGCCAATTCTATGAGGGTGAAATGATCGCATACCTACGCCAAGCCAATTCACCACTCTTTTAGAGCTTCATTTGTAGTAGCTTCCTTTCAATTTCAGGGTCATTTAGCTCAAAATTTAAGCGGTAATGCATGAAAAATAAGAATGGAAGTCCAGAAAGGGATGAAATGTATGCACGTTGGCATTTGAAGGTGCATACTGAAAGCAACAAAAAGTCTGGGGTTGAAATAAGTTTACAAAAAATTTAAATGCTATTGCGTAACAATGATGGGTTTTTTCTCCAAAACCCTGAGATTAGCTTTGAAAGAGATTGTTCCATTTTGGTCACACGAAGTCATCATTTCTCAGTTTTGCCGCTAACCCCTCACACTTTTTTAGCACATCTATTGTGGGTGTAAAATAGATGTTTCATGCCCAACCCTGTTCAACATTTTCAGAGAGTTCATTTGTAGTGCTTTTCAATTTCAGGGTCATGTTAGCTCATAAAAATTCAGCTAAATGCATAAAAAATTAACAAATGAAGCTCAGAAAGCGATTTGAAATTTGATGACGTGGCACTTTGAATGGCATAACTGAACGCACAAAAGTTGGAGTTGAATAAGTTTTAAAAAAATGAAATGCCTTTGTAACAGATGAGGTTTTTGCGTCCGAAACCCGGATATCTCGCAGCAGAGCATTGTCCCGTTTTGTACACGAAGTTCATCCAAGTTTTTGCCCGTAACCCTCTCAACTCTTTTGTGCTACATGCTATGTGTGAAATGATGATAACCATAGCCAACTTTGAACCTTGTCTGCGAGAGTTGCCTATTGTAGGGCTTCATTCCACATCAATCAGGGTCATTTATCGCTAAAATTCAGTATAAATGCATGGAAAAATACAATATAGTAAGTCAGCAAAGGGTTGAAAATGATGAAGTGGCATTGAATGCCGTGGCATACTGAATGCACACAAAGTCTGAGTTGAAATAAGTTTAAAAAATGAAATGCCTTTGCTAACAGAATGAATTTGGTTACTGATCCCACACACCGCTACTTGAAAAGAGATTAGTCCTTTATTACACGAAGCTGCATCAGTTATTCCTGCCTACCCTCTCACTTTTTTTGCACATGCTAATGAGGGCCGTGAAATGATGAATTATCATGCCAACTTTCAACCTCTTCAGCAGTTTCATTGTAGTGCTTTTCAATATTCAAGTGCATTTAGCTCAAAATCAGCATTAGTAAATAGAACATGCAAAAATTCCAAATGAAGTCAAGAGAAGGGCTTGATAAATTATGACGTGGCTACTGAATGAGTGCGCATATAAACGACGCAAACAATGTGTTGTTGAAATAAGTTTTAAAATAATGAAATGCCCTTTGGTAAAGAGAGTTTTTCGTCCAGAAACCGATGATACTTCGAAAGAGATTGATGTAAGTGCCATTACAGAACGTGAATTCACAGTTTTTGCCGTAACCCTCTCAACTGTTTGCCATGCTACTTGGTGAGGTGAAATGATGCATACACATGCCAACTTTCCAACATTTTTTAGAGCTTCATTTGTAGTGCTTCTCAATTCAGCGAGTCATTTGCTCAAAAATGATTAGTAAATACTCATGAAAAATAAGCAAATGAAGTCAAGAAAGGAGTCGAAAATTGATGACGGCGCTTTATGGAATGCGTGCATAACTGAATGCAACGAAAAAGTCTGAGAGTTGATATAAGTTTTAAAAAAAACATGAAATGCCGATTACTTGGTAATAGATGAGTTATTTTCGCTCCGAAACACTGATACTTCGAAAGAGATTGCTCCATTTTATACACGAAGCTTGCCATCCAGTTTGATCAGCCGTAACCACTACCAACTTTCTTGCACCATGCTATGTGCGCGTGAAATGATGTCTCATGCAAACTTTCACCTTTTCAGAGTTCATTTTGTAGACTGCTTTTTTCATTTGCATGCATGTCGGGTAAGCTTCAAAAATTCAAGTAAATGCATGAAAATAGCAAATGGAAGTCAAAAGGGTTTGAAAATTATGACGTGGCATTGAATGGGCATACTGAATCGCGCCAAAGTCTGAGTTGAAATAAGTTTAAAAAATGAAATGCCTTTAGTGAACGAGTGAGTTTTCGTCCGAAACCCTGATGACTTCGACAAAGAGATGTCAATTTTGTAACGAAGTGCTTCCAGTTTTAGTCCGTTAACCTTCTCAAGCTTTTTGCACATGCTAGATGCTGGTGAATTATGATGACCACGCCAACGTATCAAGCATTTTCAGAGCTTAATTTTTAGTGCTTCTCAGAATATTTCAGGGCATTTATTTTCAAAACATAATCGGTAAATGCCCATTGAAAAAAGGAAATGAGAGTCAGAGAGCAGAAGGCTCGAAAAATTATGACGGGCGCTTTGAAAAGGCTGCAACTGAATGCTACGAATAGTCTGGAGTTGATATAGTGTTAAAAAATCTAAATGACCTCTTGCTAACTAGATGAGTTTTCGTTCGAAACCGCCATACTTGAAAGAGATTGTCCATTTTGTCTCACGCGAAGTGACTCCAGTTTTTGCCGTAACCCTCTACAACTTTTTTGCCACATGACTATGCATGTGTGTGACTGATTTATATGCCAACTTATCACCTATTCAGAAGTAATTTGTAGTGGCTTTTCAGTTCAGGGTCATTATACCTCAAAACATTTCAGAAATGCATGAAAATCAACAAATGAAGTCAGAAAGGGTTCTAAATTGATGACCCGTGGCTTTGAATGTGCGATACCTGAACGCCACAAAAAGTCTGGAGTTGCAAATACAGTTCTAAAAAAATGAAGATGGCCTTTGAGTAACAGATGATTTTTCGTCCAAACGCCAGATAACTCGAGACGATTCGTCCATTTTTGTACACGAAGTAGCCTTCCAAGTTTTTGCCATAACCCTCTCAACAAACTTTTTGCACATGCCGATGGTGGGCTGAAATGATGAAACTCATGCCATTACTTTGAACAACCTCTTTTCAGAAGGTTTCATTTATAGTGCTTTCTCAACTTTTCAGGGTCATTTAGCAGCTCAAAAATTCAGACGAAATGCCATGAAAAAATAACAAATAAGTCAGAAAGGGTTGAAAATAAGATCAAATAGACATGGCTCTGAATGCACCCGTGACCGCCTATCAAAATGCACTAAAAAGGTCTAAGCAGTTGAAATTAAGCTTTAAAAAAATGAAAGGCCTTATGTAACAGATGAGTTTTCGTCCAAAAACCCTGCACATAGCTTCGACAATAAGACGAGATGTGATCCATCCTTTGACCCGAAGACTGCCAACGAAGTGCTTCCAGTTTTTGCCGTAACCTTCTCAACTTTTTTGCACATGCTATATGGGTGAAATGATGATACCACGCCAACTTTCAACATTTTCAGAGTTCATTTGTAGTGCTTCTCAATTTCAGGGTCATTTAGGTCAAAATAATCGGTAAATGCATGAAAAATAGGAAATGAAGTCAGAAAGGGTCGAAAAATTATGACGTGGCTTTGAATGGTGCATACTGAATGCACGAATAGTCTGGAGTTGATATAAGTTTAAAAAAAATTAAATGCCTTTGTAACAGATGAGTTTTCGTCCGAAACCCTGATACTTCGAAAGAGATTGTCCATTTTGTACACGAAGTGCATCCAGTTTTTGCCGTAACCCACTCAACTTTTTTGCACATGCTATGTGGTTGAAATGATGTTATCATGCCAACTTTCAACCTTTTCAGAGTTCATTTGTAGTGCTTTTCAATTTCAGGGTCATTTGCCTCAAAAAATTCAGTAAATGCATGAAAAATAACAAATGAAGTCAGAAAGGGTTGAAAATTGATGACGTGGCATTGAATGGTGCATACTGAACGCACAAAAAGTCTGGAGTTGAAATAAGTTTAAAAAAATGTAATGCCTTTTGTAACAGATGAGTTTTCGTCCGAAACACTCATACTTCGAAAGAGATTGTCCATTTTTTACACGTAGTGCATCTAGTTATTGCCGTAACCCTCTCAACTTTTTTGCACATGCTATGTGGGTGAAATGATGATACCATGCTAACTTTCAACCTTTTCAGAGTTCATTTGTAGTGCTTTTCAATTTCAGGGTCATTTAGCTCAAAAATTCAGTAAATGCAAGCAAAAATTGCAAATGAAGTCAGAAAGGGTTGAAAATTGATGACGTGGCTTTGAATGGTGCATACTAATCGCGCAAAAAGTCTGGAGTTGAAATAAGTTTAAAAAATGAAATGCCTTTGTAACAGATGAGTTTTCGTCCGAAACCCTGATACTTCGAAAGAGATTGTCCATTTTGTACACGAAGTGCTTCCAGTTTTTGTCGTAACCTTCTCAACTTTTTTGCACATGCTATATGGTTGAAATGATGATACCACGCCAACTTTCAACATTTTCAGAGTTCATTTGTAGTTCTTCTCAATTTCAGGGTCATTTATGTCAAAATAATCGGTAAATGCATGAAAAATAGGAAATGAAGTCAGAAAGGGTCGAAAAATTATGACGTGGCTTTGAATGGTGCATACTGAATGCACGAATAGTCTGGAGTTGATATAAGTTTAAAAAAATTAAATGCCTTTGTAACAGATGAGTTTTCGTCCGAAACCATGATACTTCGAAAGAGATTGTCCATTTTGTACACGAAGTGCATCCAGTTTTTGCCGTAACCCTCTCAACTTTTTTGCACATGGTATGTGGGTGAAATGATGTTATCATGCCAACTTTCAACCTTTTCAGAGTTCATTTGTAGTGCTTTTCAATTTCAGGGTCATTTGCCTCAAAAAATTCAGTAAATGCATGAAAAATAACAAATGAACTCAGAAAGTGTTGAAAATTGATGACGTGGCTTTGAATGGTGCGTACTGAACGCACAAAAAGTCTGGAGTTGAAATAAGTTTAAAAAAATGAAATGTCTTTTGTAACAGATGAGTTTTCGTCCGAAACCCAGATACTTCGAAAGAGATTGTCCATTTTGTACACGAAGTGCTTCCAGTTTTTGCCGTAACCCTCTCAACTTTTTTGCACATGCTATGTGGGTGAAATGATGAAACCATGCCATTTTTGAACCTTTTCAGAGTTCATTTATAGTGCTTTTCAATTTCAGGGTCATTTAGCTCAAAAAATTCAGTAAATGCATGAAAAATAACAAATAAAGTCAGAAAGGGTTGAAAATTGATGACATGGCTTTGAATGGTGCGTACTAAATGCACAAAAAGTCTAGAGTTGAAATAAGTTTAAAAAATTGAAATGCCTTTGTAACAGATGAGTTTTCGTCCAAAACCCTGATACTTCGAAAGAGATTGTCCATTTTGTACACGAAGTGCATCCAGTTTTTGCCGTAACCCTCTCAACTTTTTTGCACATGCTATGTGGGTGAAATGATGATACCATGCCAACTTTCAACCTTTTCAGAGTTCATTTGTAGTGCTTTTCAATTTCAGGGTCATTTAGCTCAAAAAATCAGTAAATGCATGAAAAATAACAAATGAAGTCAGAAAGGGTTGAAAATTGATGACGTGGCTTTGAAAGGCGCATACTGAACGCACAAAAAGTTTGGAGTTGAAATAAGTTTAAAAAAATGAAATGCCTTTGTAACAGATGAGTTTTCGTCCGAAACCCTGATACTTCGCAAGAGATTGTCCATTAAGTACACGAAGTTCATCCAATTTTTGCCGTAACCCTCTCAACTCTTTTGCATATGCTATGTGGGTGAAATGATGATACCATGCCAAATTTCACCCTTTTTAGAGTTCATTTGTAGTGCTTTTCAATTTCAGGGTCATTTAGCTCAAAATTTTTAGTAAATGCATGAAAAATAACAAATGAAGTCAGAAAGGGTTGAAAATTGATGACGTGGCATTGAATGGTGCATACTGAACGCACAAAAAGTCTGGAGTTGAAATAAGTTTAAAAAAATGAAATGCCTTTTGTAACAGATGAGTTTTCGTCCGAAACACTCATACTTCGAAAGAGATTGTCCATTTTTTACACGAAGTGCATCCAGTTATTGCCGTAACCCTCTCAACTTTTTTGCACATGCTATGTGGGTGAAATGATGATACCATGCCAACTTTCAACCTTTTCAGAGTTCATTTGTAGTGCTTTTCAATTTCAGGGTCATTTAGCTCAAAAATTCAGTAAATGCATGCAAAAATTGCAAATGAAGTCAGAAAGGGTTGAAAATTGATGATGTGGCTTTGAATGGTGCATACTAAACGCGCAAAAAGTCTGGAGTTGAAATAAGTTTAAAAAATGAAATGCCTTTGTAACAGATGAGTTTTCGTCCGAAACCCTGATACTTCGAAAGAGATTGTCCATTTTGTACACGAAGTGCTTCCAGTTTTTGCCGTAACCTTCTCAACTTTTTTGCACATGCTATATGGGTGAAATGATGATACCACGCCAACTTTCAACATTTTCAGAGTTCATTTGTAGTGCTTCTCAATTTCAGGGTCATTTAGGTCAAAATAATCGGTAAATGCATGAAAAATAGGAAATGAAGTCAGAAAGGGTCGAAAAATTATGACGTGGCTTTGAATGGTGCATACTGAATGCACGAATAGTCTGGAGTTGATATAAGTTTAAAAAAAATTAAATGCCTTTGTAACAGATGAGTTTTCGTCCGAAACCCTGATACTTCGAAAGAGATTGTCCATTTTGTACACGAAGTGCATCCAGTTTTTGCCGTAACCCACTCAACTTTTTTGCACATGCTATGTGGGTGAAATGATGTTATCATGCCAACTTTCAACCTTTTCAGAGTTCATTTGTAGTGCTTTTCAATTTCAGGGTCATTTGCCTCAAAAAATTCAGTAAATGCATGAAAAATAACAAATGAAGTCAGAAAGGGTTGAAAATTGATGACGTGGCATTGAATGGTGCATACTGAACGCACAAAAAGTCTGGAGTTGAAATAAGTTTAAAAAATGAAATGCCTTTGTAACAGATGAGTTTTCGTCCGAAACCCTGATACTTCGAAAGAGATTGTCCATTTTGTACACGAAGTGCTTCCAGTTTTTGTCGTAACCTTCTCAACTTTTTTGCACATGCTATATGGTTGAAATGATGATACCACGCCAACTTTCAACATTTTCAGAGTTCATTTGTAGTTCTTCTCAATTTCAGGGTCATTTATGTCAAAATAATCGGTAAATGCATGAAAAATAGGAAATGAAGTCAGAAAGGGTCGAAAAATTATGACGTGGCTTTGAATGGTGCATACTGAATGCACGAATAGTCTGGAGTTGATATAAGTTTAAAACAATTAAATGCCTTTGTAACAGATGAGTTTTCGTCCGAAACCATGATACTTCGAAAGAGATTGTCCATTTTGTACACGAAGTGCATCCAGTTTTTGCCGTAACCCTCTCAACTTTTTTGCACATGGTATGTGGGTGAAATGATGTTATCATGCCAACTTTCAACCTTTTCAGAGTTCATTTGTAGTGCTTTTCAATTTCAGGGTCATTTGCCTCAAAAAATTCAGTAAATGCATGAAAAATAACAAATGAAGTCAGAAAGTGTTGAAAATTGATGACGTGGCTTTGAATGGTGCGTACTGAACGCACAAAAAGTCTGGAGTTGAAATAAGTTTAAAAAAATGAAATGTCTTTTGTAACAGATGAGTTTTCGTCCGAAACCCAGATACTTCGAAAGAGATTGTCCATTTTGTACACGAAGTGCTTCCAGTTTTTGCCGTAACCCTCTCAACTTTTTTGCACATGCTATGTGGGTGAAATGATGAAACCATGCCATTTTTGAACCTTTTCAGAGTTCATTTATAGTGCTTTTCAATTTCAGGGTCATTTAGCTCAAAAAATTCAGTAAATGCATGAAAAATAACAAATAAAGTCAGAAAGGGTTGAAAATTGATGACATGGCTTTGAATGGTGCGTACTAAATGCACAAAAAGTCTAGAGTTGAAATAAGTTTAAAAAATTGAAATGCCTTTGTAACAGATGAGTTTTCGTCCAAAACCCTGATACTTCGAAAGAGATTGTCCATTTTGTACACGAAGTGCATCCAGTTTTTGCCGTAACCCTCTCAACTTTTTTGCACATGCTATGTGGGTGAAATGATGATACCATGCCAACTTTCAACCTTTTCAGAGTTCATTTGTAGTGCTTTTCAATTTCAGGGTCATTTAGCTCAAAAAATCAGTAAATGCATGAAAAATTGCAAATGAAGTCAGAAAGGGTTGAAAATTGATGACGTGGCTTTGAATGGCGCATACTGAACGCACAAAAAGTTTGGAGTTGAAATAAGTTTAAAAAAATGAAATGCCTTTGTAACAGATGAGTTTTCGTCCGAAACCCTGATACTTCGCAAGAGATTGTCCATTATGTACACGAAGTTCATCCAATTTTTGCCGTAACCCTCTCAACTCTTTTGCACATGCTATATGGGTGAAATGATGATACCATGCCAACTTTCAACCTTTTCAGAGTTCATTTGTAGTGCTTTTCAATTTCAGGGTCATTTAGCTCAAAATTTTTAGTAAATGCATGAAAAATAACAAATGGAGTTAGAAAGGGTTGAAAATTGATGACGTGGCATTGAATGGTGCATACTGAACGCACAAAAAGTCTGGAGTTGAAATAAGTTTAAAAAAATGAAATGCCTTTTGTAACAGACGAGTTTTCGTCCGAAACACTCAAACTTCGAAAGAGATTGTCCATTTTTTACACGAAGTGCATCTAGTTATTGCCGTAACCCTCTCAACTTTTTTGCACATGCTATGTGGGTGAAATGATGATACCATGCCAACTTTCAACCTTTTCAGAGTTCATTTGTAGTGCTTTTCAATTTCAAGGTCATTTAGCTCAAAAATTCAGTAAATGCATGCAAAAATTGCAAATGAAGTCAGAAAGGGTTGAAAATTGATGATGTGGCTTTGAATGGTGCATACTAAACGCGCAAAAAGTCTGGAGTTGAAATAAGTTTAAAAAATGAAATGCCTTTGTAACAGATGAGTTTTCGTCCGAAACCCTGATACTTCGAAAGAGATTGTCCATTTTGTACACGAAGTGCTTCCAGTTTTTGCCGTAACCTTCTCAACTTTTTTGCACATGCTATATGGGTGAAATGATGATACCACGCCAACTTTCAACATTTTCAGAGTTCATTTGTAGTGCTTCTCAATTTCAGGGTCATTTAGGTCAAAATAATCGGTAAATGCATGAAAAATAGGAAATGAAGTCAGAAAGGGTCGAAAAATTATGACGTGGCTTTGAATGGTGCATACTGAATGCACGAATAGTCTGGAGTTGATATAAGTTTAAAAAAATTAAATGCCTTTGTAACTGATGAGTTTTCGTCCGAAACCCTGATACTTCGAAAGAGATTGTCCATTTTGTACATGAAATGCATCCAGTTTTTGCCGTAAGCCTCTCAAGTTTTTTGCACATGCTATGTGGGTGAAATGATGTTATCATGCCAACTTTCAACCTTTTCAGAGTTCATTTGTAGTGCTTTTCAATTTCAGGGTCATTTGCCTCAAAAAATTTAGTAAATGCATGAAAAATAACAAATGAAGTCAGAAAGGGTTGAAAATTGATGACGTGGCTTTGAATGGTGCATACTGAACGCACAAAAAGTCTGGAGTTGAAATAAGTTTAAAAAAATGAAATGCCTTTTGTAACAGATGAGTTTTCGTCCGAAACCCTGATACTTCGAAAAAGATTGTCCATTTTGTAAACGAAGTGCTTCCAGTTTTTGCCGTAACCCTCTCAACTTTTTTGCACATGCTATGTGGGTGAAATGATGAAACCATGCCAACTTTGAACCTTTTCAGAGATCATTTATAGTGCTTTTCAATTTCAGGGTCATTTAGCTCAAAAAATTCAGTAAATGCATGAAAAATAACAAATAAAGTCAGAAAGGGTTGAAAATTGATGACATGGCTTTGAATGGTGCATACTGAATGCACAAAAAGTCTAGAGTTGAAATAAGTTTAAAAAAATGAAATGCCTTTGTAACAGATGAGTTTTCGTCCAAAACCCTGATACTTCGAAAGAGATTGTCCATTTTGTACACGAAGTGCATCCAGTTTTTGCCATAACCCTCTCAACTTTTTTGCACATGCTATGTGGGTGAAATGATGTTATCATGCCAACTTTCAACCTTTTCAGAGTTCATTTGTAGTGCTTTCCAATTTCAGGGTCATTTAGCTCAAAAAATCAGTAAATGCATGAAAAATTCCAAATGAAGTCAGAAAGGGTTGAAAATTGATGACGTGGCTTTGAATGGCGCATACTGAACGCACAAAAAGTTTGGAGTTGAAATAAGTTTAAAAAAATGAAATGCCTTTGTAACAGATGAGTTTTCGTCCGAAACCCTGATACTTCGCAAGAGATTGTCCATTATGTACACGAAGTTCATCCAATTTTTGCCGTAACCCTCTCAACTCTTTTGCACATGCTATGCGGGTGAAATGATGATACCATGCCAACTTTCAACCTTTTTAGAGTTCATTTGTAGTGCTTTTCAATTTCAGGGTCATTTAGCTAAAAAAATTTAGTAAATGCATGAAAAATAACAAATGAAGTCAGAAAGGGTTGAAAATTGATGACATGGCATTGAATGGTGCATACTGAACGCACAAAAAGTCTGGAGTTGAAATAAGTTTAAAAAAATGTAATGCCTTTTGTAACAGATGAGTTTTCGTCCGAAACACTCATACTTCGAAAGAGATTGTCCATTTTTTACACGAAGTGCATCCCGTTATTGCCGTAACCCTCTCAACTTTTTTGCACATGCTATGTTACACCGAAAAAAAACGCAGCGGGGACAAAGGCAGAGAGGAGGGCAGGGGGGGGTGAGGGGGGGAAAAAGGAGGGAAGAAGCCAGACGTCCAGACTTTCTTCTGCTGTCTTGCGCGTTTTAGTATGCACCATTCTCAAGCCACGTCATCAATTTCAACCCTTTCTGACTTCATTTGCAATTTTTGCATGCATTTACTGAATTTTTGAGCTAAATGACCTCATGAAATTGAAAAGCACTACAAATGAACTCTAGAAAAGGTTGAAAGTTGGCATGGTATCATCATTTCACCCACAAATGCATGTGCAAAAAAGTTGAGAGGGTTACGGCAAAAACTGGATGCACTTCGTTGTAAAAATGGACAATCTCTTTCGAAGTATGAGTTTCGGACGAAAACTCATCTGTTACAAAGGCATTTCATTTTTTTAAACTTATTTCAACTCCAGACTTTTTGTGCGTTCAGTATGCACCATTCAAGCCACGTCATCAATTTTCAACCCTTTTGACTTCATTTCTATTTTTCATGCATTTACTAATTTGAGCCAAAGACCCTGAAATTGAAAAGCACTACAAATGAACTCTAAAAAGGTTGAAAGTTGGCATGGTATCATCATTTCACCCCATAGCATGTGCCAAAAGAGTTGAGAGGGTTACGGCAAAAATGGATGAACTTCGTGTACAAATGGACAATCTCTTGCGAAGTATCAGGGTTTTGGACGAAAACTCATGTTACAAAGGCATTTCATTTTTTAAACTTATTTCAACTCCAACTTTTTGTGCGTTCAGTATGGCCCATTCAAAGACCACGTCATCAATTTTCAACCCTTTCTGACTTCATTTGATTTTTCATGCATTTACTAATTTTTGAGCTAAATGACCCAATGTGAAATTGAAAAGCACTACAAATGAACTCTGAAAAGGTTGAAAGTTGGCATGATCATCATTTCACCCACATAGCATGTGCAAAAAAGTTGAAGGGTTACGGCAAAAACTGGATGCACTTCGTGTACAAAATGGACAATCTCTTTGAAGTATCAGGGTTTGGAGAAAACTCATCTGTTACAAAGGCATTTCATTTTTTTAAACTTATTTAACTCAGATCTTTTTGTGTTCAGTATGCACATTCAAAGCACAGTCATCAATTTTCAAACCCTTTCTGACTTTATTTGTTATTTTCATGCATTTAATGAATTTTTTTGAGCTAAATGACCCTGAAATTGAAAAGCACTACAAATGAACTCTGAAAAGGTTAAAGTTGGCATGGTTCATCATTTCACCCACATAGCATGTGCAAAAAAGTTGAGAGGGTTACGGCAAAAACATGAAGCACTTCGTGTACAAAATGGACAATCTCTTTCGAAGTATCAGGGTTTCGGACGAAAACTCATCTGTTACAAAAGGCATTTCATTTTTTTTAAACTTATTTCAACTCCAGACTTTTTGTGCGTTCAGTATGCACCATTCAAAGCCACGTCATCAATTTTCAACCTTTCTGACTTCATTGTTATTTCATGCATTACTGATTTTTTGAGCAAATGACCCTGATGAATTAAAGCACTACAAATGAACTCTGAAAAGGTTGAAAGTTGGCATGATAACATCATTTCACCCACATAGCATGTGCAAAAAAGTGAGAGGTTACGGCAAAAACTGGATGCACTTCGTGTACAAAATGGACAATCTCTTTCGAAGTATCAGGGTTTCGGACGAAAACTCATCTGTTACAAAGGCATTTCATTTTTTAAACTTATATCAACTCCAGACTTTGTGCATTCAGTATGCACCATTCAAAGCCAGTCATAATTTTTCACCCTTTCTGACTTCATTTCTATTTTTCATGCATTTACGATTTTTTGACTAAATGACCCTGAAAAATGAAAGCACTACAAATGAACTCTGAAAAGTTGAAAGTTGGCGTGGTATCATCATTTCACCCATATAGCATGTGCAAAAAAGTTGAGAGGTTACGGCAAAAACTGAGGAGCACTTCGTGTACAAAATGGACAATCTCTTTCGAGAGTATCAGGGTTTCGGACGAAAACTCATCTGTTACAAAGGCATTTATTTTTTTTAAACTTATTTCAACTCAGACTTTTGCGCGTTTAGTATGCACCATTCAAAGCCACGTCATCAATTTCAACCCTTTCTGACTTCATTTGCAATTTTT
>CM022303.1:697509271-697777137 GCA_011799875.1 Thinopyrum elongatum
GGCTCGAATACATAAGCTTGCGAACAAGCGTCAGCGGAAGCATCAGATATCTGAGTACAGATATGAAATAGAAACAGAAAGGCCTTTAGAAAGGCGGGGCAAAATAAAACACTACGATCGAAAGGCGAAGGCCTCCTGCCTGGGACCCTCCGATCCTACTCCTGGTCGTCAGTCAACTCGTAGTAGTATCCATCCTCTGGGTAGTAGTAGTAACGATCGTCGGGGCATCTGTGTCAGGGGGCTCCGTCCTCTGGTCACGTCAAACTGATGTGGGGAGAAAAAGGAAAACAAAGCAACCGTGAGTACTCTGAAGTACTCAGCAAGCAAGGATCTACACTACATATGCAACATTTTCAAGGGGAGGCTGTATATGTGGACTGGGCTGCAGAAATGCCAGAATAGAGAGAAGGCCTAGTCCTATCGAAGACTAGCATCTTCGGCAGTCTTGCAGCAGTAGAAGAGAGTAGAACAATACAATATAATGTAGCAGTAATAATATCAACCTCACCCAGAGATCCTTTCTCGACTCCCTGCGAGAAAGCAATCCCAGAGCCATACATTCATCAACCTCGTCCTGAGATCCCTTCTCGACTCCCTGCGAGAAGCAATCCCAGAGCCATATATACAGGTCTCATCACAGGTATCCAGTTCTAAATTGTATCAATCAGGATACAACTCCGAGTGTCCTTTACCGTAGGACCGGCTATCGATAGAAGTGTTCTTCCCTGCAGGGGTGCACCAACTTACCCAACACGCTCGATTAACTTCGGCCGGACACACTTTCCTGGGTCATGCCCGGCCTCGGCCAAACGACACATCGCAACCCTACCTACAGCTCAGCAGAGAGGTCCCCGTCGGTCTACATCCTAAGCACTCAGAGGTCTTGGGCCATCGCCCTGTGCACTCCGAGTCGTTGCGTGCAGGGGGAAGCCAGGCACCAGGGGGGCGCCGGTCCGTCCCGGCCGCAAGGCTGAACTAGACGTCTGACAGAGCTTTCGGCTGATGCTACGATGCAGAACGCCCATACTATGCCCACGTGATGGTTAGTGCTATCAGACCAGAGGCCTGCTTGGATCAAATATCCAAATCGCTAGGACTAGGGGCTTGCGGTAACGAGCAGAGACTCACGAAAGATGTGACCCCGTCGCCCCGTCTCGAGGACTTGCGGCAAGGGTTAAGAATGCCCGGCCGCGCCTCGTATTCACCACTCGGGCACCACACTGGCAACCCGCCTCCACATCACACGCGGGTACCCCTCAGGGTCGACCCGCCTTTCCAAGTAACATTGTAAAGTCCAAGTATCCGTGTGTCCATAACATCAAGTAATCCGAGGTATCACCCTCATTGAATTCCCACTCGATGTATCCGTCAAGGTGAACTAGGAGGAATCACCCTCACTGGGTCCACACTTGAGGTGTTGTACGACAGCGTCGTTATCGAAAGCGGTGAAGGAGGAATCACCCTCGATGACCATGACCGAATAGCTACTCTACAGAGTTAACATCAGAAGTGCTACAAGAGGTTTCACCCTCGACACTCGATAGTAACGCTGCAGTGTCGTTACAACTAAGGGGGGTGATGTGCGGTGTCGGGTCCTGGTCTTCAATCCCATTGATCGGGTCTTCTGACGATCCAGCGCGGCAGTCGGGATAAGTGGGGTCACTGATAGGTCTCTACCCAGCCTAGACTAAACAGTTTAGGATATGTAGGTAATTATTAACAGTAGGTTACAATGAACAGGCTATGCATCAGAATAGGTAAAGCAGCAGCAGCAGTAATTCTAATGCAAGCATGAGGAATTTAGAATGGGCGATATCGGTATGCTCAAGGGAGGGGCTTGCCTGGTTGCTCGGCGGCAAGGGCAAGGTCGTCTATGGTGTCTTCGGGATCCGGAGCTGCGTCGGTCTCGGGGACGACGTCGTTGTCGGGTCTAACGAAGAGAAGAGGGGAGGAAACAGTATAAATTCACAGCAACCATGAGCAACGCAAAGTACGGCATGACAATATGCAGTGCCGGGTGTGTGTTCAACGTGTGGTTGCACGTCACCGAGGAAGGAGAATCCATCCGGGAATGTTTTCCCGGTTCCGGACTTTGTCAGACAGATGACCGGAGAGGAACGGTTGCATGTTCGGATAGCTAGGGACGTGTGCCGGACGAACGGACCGCGTATTCAATTCGTCTCGTCGTTCTGAGCAACTTTCATGTACAAAGTATTTTCATCTGAGCTACGGATTATTTATATAATTTTCTAATTTTTTATTAATTTCTGGAATTTAATTAATTATTTAAATTAACATTATCCGAAACAGTGTCTTGCTGACGTCAGCATGACGTCAGGGGACTGTTAGGGTTAATTAGGGTAACTAATTAATTATACTTAATTAAACTAATTAATTAATTAGATTACCTTCAGGATTAATTAAACTAATTAATTCATAATTATTTAATTTTTTTTATTACATTTTCTTTTACGTTTTTAGGGGCTGGGCCCCATCTGTCATGTGCTCAGGGGGGGCAGGGCCCACCGGTCATGGCACAGCCGGACATGTCCGGGTTGTGCCCGTTTGGGCACCGGACATGTCCGGTGCGCTACGGGCGCACGGATCGGCCAGCGGGTGAGGCGAGACGGCGCCGGCGTGAGCGGACCGCGCGCGGCGGGAGGGCGAGCGCGGGCGGGCAGGGGCGGCCGGGCGCGGTGGCCGTCGGACGCGACGCGGCTGGTCGAGCCGGGGCAGCAGATGGCTGCGCGCGGCTGCAGCAGCGGGCGTGGGCAAGGCGACGACGGGGCCGGCTGGCGTGGTCCGCGCGAGCCCGGGCCGCGTGTGGGCGCGTGCGCGGCCGGTGACCAAGGCGCAGGGAGGCGAGCAGAGGCGGCGGCGAGCGCGGCGACGGCGATGGGAGCGCAGCGCGGCGCGGTGCGGCTCGGGACCGGAGGCGCGCGGGCGGCGGTGGCGCGCGCGCGGGCGAGCGGGCCGGAGCGGCGCGGCGAAGCGCGCGGTCGCGCGTGGGCGAGCGGGCGGCGGGCGCGGCCGGACACGCGCCGCCGGCGGCGGCCGGAGGCGGGGAGCGAAGGAAGAGAGGGGAGGAGGTGGCCCCACACGGGGCGCAGGGACCGGCAGCGTGCTCGGGGAGGGTGGCCGAGGAGGCGGCGCCGGCGGCGGGGTCCGGGCGGTGGCGGGCGGCGTCGGGCGGCGCGGGGTTCGATCCGATCCAGAATTCTTGATCGGGGGGGGGGGGAGGAGCGAGGGGGGGGATTAGGGTTTGGGGGGTGGTGGCGCTATGTAGGGCGCGGCTGGGCCGGCTGTGCCTGGCCCGTGGTGCGGGGCCTGGCCCCGTCGGGGAGGGGGGGAAAAGGGGAGTTTTTCCTTTTTTTTTTTTCTGTTTTTCTTTATTATCTTTTCTGTTTTCTCTTTTATTTTTTATTCCAAAAGACTTTTGTAAAATATGAGACTTGCTCCATTATTTACAGTGCATTATCTGTCACTGCTAGGAATTGGTTTGGGATCCATATCTTTTTGTTTGGATTTTATTTAAATTGAAAAAGGATTGAATAGTGCTATGTTGCTGCTGTTTCTAGTTGTTCGAGTCCTTTTACAATTTCAACTAATGTTGCAATCATTTTTACAAATGCTATGGGAATATTTGCAACATGAGGCACATTTTGGTTTTCCAGTTTGAACAACTTTTATTTCCCACTTTAGTTTAAATCTGAATTTTGACTTAGGAGTTGAAATGCAATATGATGCTACTGATGATCATGCACTGTTAAGCTTGCTGACATGTCATTATCAAAAGTGATTACTGTAGTTAACCACTGGGGGTGTTACAAATCTCCTCTACTAACAAGAATTCTCGTCCCGA
The DNA here is from genome assembly GCA_011799875.1 of Thinopyrum elongatum. NCBI lineage: Eukaryota > Viridiplantae > Streptophyta > Magnoliopsida > Poales > Poaceae > Thinopyrum > Thinopyrum elongatum. The sequence goes on from CM022303.1 coordinate 697,513,134, forward strand.
GAATTAAGAAGTAGAAGGAAAAAGTTCGGGGTATTCCGCACGAAGATTATCCTCGCGTTCCCAAGTGGCTTCATCTTCAGTATGATTTGACCACTGCACTTTGAGGAACTTGGTAACCTTCTGACGGGTTCGACGTTCAGCTTCATCGAGAATGCGGATCGGATGCTCCTTATAAGATAGATCATCTTGCAATTCGAGCACCTCGTGATCCACTGCTCGGTGCGGAGATTCCTTGAAGCATTGACGAAGCTGCGACACGTGGAAGACGTCGTGGATATGAGAGAATTGCGGCGGCAATTCCAATTTATATGCCACCTGACCACGTCTAGCAACAATGCGGAAAGGACCAATGTAGCGTGGAGCTAGCTTGCCCTTGATTCCAAAATGGTGAGTGCCCTTCATAGGAGTGACACGTAGATAAACTTGATCACCAGGTTGATAAGTCAAACCCCATCGTTTGCGATCATAGTTGCTCTTCTGGCGGTCCTGAGCCGCCTTGAGATTTTCCCGGACAATACGAACTTGTTCTTCGGCGTGTTGAATAATGTCCGGTCCAACAAGAGGTCGTTCCCCAGTTTCTGACCAATTCAGAGGGGTTCGACACTTACGTCCATAGAGAACTTCAAAGGGGGCCATTTTCAAGCTGGCTTGATAGCTGTTGTTATAGGAGAACTCGGCATATGGAAGAGATTCTTCCCACTTCTTGCCAAACGATATAACACAAGCTCGTAGCATGTCTTCAAGCACTTGATTAACTCGTTCAACTTGGCCTTGGGATTGAGGATGATAAGCTGAACTCCAGGTAATATGAGTTCCCATAGCCTTTTGGAAACTTTCCCAGAAATGACCAGTGAATATGCTGCCACGGTCTGAACTGATCTCTTTCGGAATACCGTGGAGTGACACAATTCTGGAGATATATAACTCTGCTAACTGACTAGCAGTGATCGTCTCCTTGACAGGCAGAAAGTGTGCAACTTTGGAGAGTTGGTCGACAACGACAAGAATAGCATCGTGACCCTTCTGTGACCTGGGAAGTCCTGTAACGAAATCCATCTGAACCTTATCCCATTTCCATAAAGGAATAGGAAGTGGTTGCAGAATTCCAGCAGGCTTCTGATGTTCTGCTTTAACGCGTCGACACACATCACATTCAGCAACATATCGAGCAATGTCTTGCTTCATTCTAGACCACCAGTACCTTTGACGGAGATCACGATACATCTTGGTGCCACCCGGATGAATAGACAGCGGGGTATCATGTGCCTCCTTCATGACTTTGTCAGTCATAAGCTCGAAGCGAGGTACGACAATGCGGTCTCTGAAATACAAGGTTCCATCTTCAGACAGCGAGAAATCCCTGTACTTTACAAGGTGAAGGTCTTTCTTCATCAGATCAATTTCAGCATCTTTAGCTTGCGCATTCTTAACAGCTTTCTCAAGGTCTGGTTCAACAACCAAGGCTTTTAGGTATCCTTGGGGAACTATCTCGAGATTTAGCTTTCGAAGCTCTTCATACAGAAGTGGTTGCTGTAGCTGAACCTCAAGTTCGCAGCAATAGGATTTGCGGCTCAACGCATCAGCCATCACATTAGCCTTGCCAGGGGTATAAGAAATACCCAAGTCATAGTCCGCAATGGTCTCCATCCATCTTTGCTGACGGAGATTCAGAGATGGCTGAGTGAACAAGTACTTCAAACTTTTATGATCCGTGTAGATCTCGCAACGATTACCGAGGAGATAATGTCGCCACAACTGTAGTGCATAGATGACAGCAGCTAGTTCTAGATCATGTACCGGATAATTCTCTTCATGCGGTCGCAACTGACGAGAGCCATAGGCAATCACTTTACGCTCTTGCATTAGGATACAGCCTAATCCTTCACGGGATGCGTCACAATATATCACAAAGTCTTTGCGAGAATCTGGAGGAGCAAGTACTGGGGCAGACGTTAGCTTGTCTTTGAGTGTTTGAAAACTTTCCTGACATTTTTCTGTCCATTCAAACTTAACGCCCTTGTGAAGCAGATCAGTCAAAGGCTTAGCAATCTTAGAAAATTCTCGACAAAACGACGGCAATAACTTGCAAGACCGAGAAAACTTCTCACTTGCTTGACGTTCTTCGGAGGAGTCCAGTCAAGTATAGCCTGAACTCGTTCTGGGTTAACGGCAATGCCATCTTTCGAAATCACATGGCCGAGATATGTCACTTCAGACAACCAGAATTCACATTTAGAATATTTGGCATACAGTTGGTGTTCTCGGAGCCTTTCCAGTACAAGACGGAGGTGTTCAGCATGTTCTTCCTTATTCTTTGAATAAACCAGAATATCATCTAGATATACCACCACGAACTTGTCGAGGTAATCCATGAAGATGTAATTCATCAGACGGGAAAATGTGGCTGGAGCATTGGTTAAGCCAAATGACATGACAGTGTACTCATAAGAGCCATAGCGAGTAACAAAAGCAGTCTTCGGAATATCCTCTTCACGAACATGGATCTGATGATAACCCAATCTCAAATCAAGCTTAGAGAATACTGAGGAACCAACAAGTTGATCATACAAATCATTGATCCGAGGAAGCGGATACTTGTTCTGAATTGTTGCTTGGTTGATTGGTCGATAATCCTGAACCAATCGGTTAGTTCCATCCTTCTTCTTAACGAAGAGTGAAGGTGCTCCCCAAGCAGAGGAACTGGGGCGGATGAAACCTTTCTTAAGTGACGTGTCAATTTATTCCTTAAGTTCCAAAAGGTGATGCGGAGGCATCTTATAAGGGCGCTTCGCAATAGGAGTTGTGCCAGGCTTCAAGTCGATGACAAACTCGACAGCTCTAGCAGGGGGTATTCCTGGAAGTTCTTCTAGAAATACATCTTGAAAATCACGAACAACTGGAACGTTCTCGATGCCTTCAAGAGGTGAAGCATTCAATGCATTCAGAAGATAAATCTGAGCTTCGGTGTCCTGAACTGTTCGAGCCGAGTATCTGAGTGTCTGTCCGGAAGGATGAGTGAGCTGGACTGTCTTAGCAGCGCAATCAATCAAAGCATTATGGGCTGTCAACCAGTCCATACCGAGAATGATGTCTATGTCGGAAGGTCCAAGAGCAATAAGGGAAGCAGAGAATATCAACCCTTCAATCTCGATTTGATTGTTGTGACTTACCATCTTGGTTTGCCACCTGGAACGGGGAGTGATAATCTCTAATGGTGTGGGCAATAACTCTAGAGGTAGCTCATGCCGCTGAGCAAATTGTTGAGACACAAAGGAATGTGATGCCCCGGAATCAAAGAGAACAGAAGCTGCAACTGAATTAACTGACAGAGTTCCCATCACGATTTTTGTAGACTCACGAGCTTCTCCCATTTTGACGTGAGTGACCTGGCCTCGGTCCATAGCAGACATCCTGGCCTTACGATTCCTACAACGATGGGTTCGATGGCCCTTCGTACGACCATCCGAGAGACGTGGTGCATCCTGAGGAGAAGCCATAACATTAGGCGGTCCATCATGAACCGATAGCTGTCTCGGAGGTGAAGGCAGACGAGGTGCAACATATGACGGCCTTGGTGTTGGAGCAGGTCGGTGATGAACATTGTGCGGGATCCACACTCGACGTTTCTGAACAGGCTGACCCGAGGGTGAGCCTGCTTCACGAGTGCGTTTGAGCGACTCCTGGCATTCAGTCAGAGCTGTTTCAATTCGGAAAGATTTGCTGACAAGCGTTGCGAAGTGTGTGCAATCAACGACTGCAAGTGCGAGTTTTATGTCAGTACGGAGTCCTTCACGGAATTTCTCCTGCTTGCGGGCGTCAGTGTCAACGTCATCCTCAGCATAGCGGGATAACTCGAGAAATTTCCTCTGATATTCATCCACAGTCATTGTGCCCTGGGTAAGTTTGCCAAATTCCTGCTTCTTCTGGTCCATCAGGCCTTGAGGAATGTACCGTGCACGAAAAGTCGACTGAAATTCCTGCCAAGTGGTTACGGTTTCAGCAGGCAACATACCCTTGTGGCTTTCCCACCATTGAGCAGCTGGGCCCTTTAGGTGGAATGTCGCGAAGGTGACGTAACTGTCAGGGGCAACATTAGCTGACTCCATTTCAAACAGGATGTCACGAAGCCAATCATCAGCATCCATAGGATTGGTGGAGTTGCGGAAAACAGACGGATTGAGGCGCACGAATTCCGGCAGAGTTATTGGAGCAGACTGTTGCTGAGCATTCTGGTTTGGAAGCTGAGCCAATACCCCGGTCATAAACTGACGGTTAAGCTCAAACTGCTGACGGTTGATTTCAAACTGCTGTATCATTGCGGCAATATAGGGTGGATGTGGAGGATCGTCAGCCATCCTGCCAAATCAACAGGGGCAATTTAGCTAGTAACTTGCAGGTGTATGGAATTATTTATGAAGTAACACGCACAACAGAAGGAAGTGCAATAGATACTTCATCATATTCGCACCAGACATTCAAAGCCACACATAGCCTCGGTTAGCATCCGGCATTACGACAGTTGAAAAGGAAAAGGCTAGACATCTAGGCGGCGCGCAGGCACGCGATATGGAAGTACACAACGAGACATAGCAAAGGCTAGATCCTCGTCGGAGAAAACTGTTGGAGCGAGGAATCTGCAAGTGACAACACAGGGTGCCCTCGATAAGAGGATCCTGTAAGCAGAACCTGGCCCATAATTTTGAAGCAAGGGGGATATTTTCAGAACTTCGGGTGGACGTGAGCACGAGAGCCTAATGTTGGAGTTAGTAAAATTTTAACCCGAGTAGAAGAGAGATCAGAGGCCCAGAGTAAAGGTCGAGGAGTAAAAGATACTAATACCTCCCAATTGGTGACGTGGGCCCGTAAGCCACACAGCCAAGTTAGTAAATTAGTTTTTGGACCACTAGACTCAACTTCGGCCAAGGAGTTGAAAAGGGGATTCCTACAGGCAGTCGGCTCTGATACCAACTTGTGACGCCCCCGGCCCGATCGTGCACTAATCATACACGCAAATGCACATGATCAAGCCTAAGGACTCACGGGACGATATCACAACACAACTCTAAAACATAAATAAAGTCATACAAGCTTTATATTACAAGCCAGGGGCCTCGAGGGCTCGAATACATAAGCTTGCGAACAAGCGTCAGCGGAAGCATCAGATATCTGAGTACAGATATGAAATAGAAACAGAAAGGCCTTTAGAAAGGCGGGGCAAAATAAAACACTACGATCGAAAGGCGAAGGCCTCCTGCCTGGGACCCTCCGATCCTACTCCTGGTCGTCAGTCAACTCGTAGTAGTATCCATCCTCTGGGTAGTAGTAGTAACGATCGTCGGGGCATCCGTCTCAGGGGGCTCCGTCCTCTGGTCATGTCAAACTGTTGTGGGGAGAAAAAGGAAAACAAAGCAACCGTGAGTACTCTGAAGTACTCAGCAAGCAAGGATCTACACTACATATGCAACATTTTCAAGGGGAGGCTGTATATGTGGACTGGGCTGCAGAAATGCCAGAATAGAGAGAAGGCCTAGTCCTATCGAAGACTAGCATCTTCGGCAGTCTTGCAGCAGTAGAAGAGAGTAGAACAATACAATATAATGTAGCAGTAATAATATCAACCTCACCCAGAGATCCTTTCTCGACTCCCTGCGAGAAAGCAATCCCAGAGCCATACATTCATCAACCTCGTCCTGAGATCCCTTCTCGACTCCCTGCGAGAAGCAATCCCAGAGCCATATATACAGGTCTCATCACAGGTATCCAGTTCTAAATTGTATCAATCAGGATACAACTCCGAGTGTCCTTTCCCGTAGGACCGGCTATCGATAGAAGTGTTCTTCCCTGCAGGGGTGCACCAACTTACCCAACACGCTCGATTAACTTCGGCCGGACACACTTTCCTGGGTCATGCCCGGCCTCGGCCAAACGACACATCGCAACCCTACCTACAGCTCAGCAGAGAGGTCCCCGTCGGTCTACATCCTAAGCGCTCAGAGGTCTTGGGCCATCGCCCTGTGCACTCCGAGTCGTTGCGTGCAGGGGGAAGCCAGGCACCAGGGGGGCGCCGGTCCGTCCCGGCCGCAAGGCTGAACTAGACGTCTGACAGAGCTTTCGGCTGATGCTACGATGCAGAACGCCCATACTATGCCCACGTGATGGTTAGTGCTATCAGACCAGAGGCCTGCTCGGATCAAATATCCAAATCGCTAGGACTAGGGGCTTGCGGTAACGAGCAGAGACTCACGAAAGATGTGACCCCGTCACCCCGTCTCGAGGACTTGCGGCAAGGGTTAAGAATGCCCGGCCGCGCCTCGTATTCACCACTCGGGCACCACACTGGCAACCCGCCTCCACATCACACGCGGGTACCCCTCAGGGTCGACCCGCCTTTCCAAGTAACATTGTAAAGTCCAAGTATCCGTGTGTCCATAACATCAAGGAATCCGAGGTATCACCCTCATTGAATTCCCACTCGATGTATCCGTCAAGGTGAACTAGGAGGAATCACCCTCACTGGGTCCACACTTGAGGTGTTGTACGACAGCGTCGTTATCGGAAGCGGTGAAGGAGGAATCACCCTCGATGACCATGACCGAATAGCTACTCTACAGAGTTAACATCAGAAGTGCTACAAGAGGTTTCACCCTCGACACTCGATAGTAACGCTGCAGTGTCGTTACAACTAAGGGGGGTGATGTGCGGTGTCGGGTCCTGGTCTTCAATCCCATTGATCGGGTCTTCTGACGATCCAGCGCGGCTGTCGGGATAAGTGGGGTCACTGATAGGTCTCTACCCAGCCTAGACTAAACAGTTTAGGATATGTAGGTAATTATTAACAGTAGGTTACAATGAACAGGCTATGCATCAGAATAGGTAAAGCAGCAGCAGCAGTAATTCTAATGCAAGCATGAGGAATTTAGAATGGGCGATATCGGTATGCTCAAGGGAGGGGCTTGCCTGGTTGCTCGGCGGCAAGGGCAAGGTCGTCTATGGTGTCTTCGGGATCCGGAGCTGCGTCGGTCTCGGGGACGACGTCGGTGTCGGGGTCTAACGAGAGAGAAGAGGGGGAGGAAACAGTATAAATTCACAGCAAACCATGAGCAACGCAAAGTACGGCATGACAATATGCAGTGCCGGGTGTGTTCTAACGTGTGGTTGCACGTCACCGAGGAAGGAGGAATCCATCCGGGAATGTTTTCCCGGTTCCGGACATTTGTCAGACAGATGACCGGAGAGGAACGGTTGCATGTTCGGATAGCTAGGGACGTGTGACGGACGAACGGACCGCGTATTCAGATTCGTCTCGTCGTTCTGAGCAACTTTCATGTACAAAGTATTTTCATCTGAGCTACGGATTATTTTATATGATTTTCTAAAGTTTTTATTAATTTCTGGAATTTAATTAATTATTTAAATTAACATTATCCGAAACAGTGTCTTGCTGACGTCAGCATGACGTCAGGGGACTGTTAGGGTTAATTAGGGTTAACTAATTAATTAATACTTAATTAAACTAATTAATTAATTAGATTAACCTAATCAGGATTAATTAAACTAATTAATTCATTAATTAATTTAATTTTTTTTATTACATTTTCTTTTAATTCGTTTTTAGGGGCTGGGCCCCATCTGTCATTGCCTCAGGGGGGGCAGGGCCCACCGGTCAGTGGCACAGCCGGACATGTCCGGGTTGTGCCCGTTTGGGCACCGGACATGTCCGGTGCGCATACGGGCGCACGGATGCGGCCAGCGGGTGAGGCGGAGACGGGCGCCGGCGTGAGCGGGACCGCGCGCGGGCGGGAGGCGAGCGCGGGCGGGGCAGGGGCGGCCGGGCGCGGTGGCCAGTCGGACGGCGAGCGGCGGCGCGGTGGAGCCGGGGCAGCAGAGCTGCGCGCGCGGCTGCAGCAGCGGGCGTGGGCAGAGGCGACGAGCGGGGCCGGCCTGGGCGTGGTCGCGCGCGAGCCCGGGCGCGCGGTGGGCGCGGGCGGCGGCCGGTGACCAAGGCGCAAGGGGAGGCGAGCAGAGGCGGCGGCAGGAGCGCGGCGACGGCGATGGGAGCGGCAGCGCGGGCGCGGTGCGGCGTCGGGACCGGAGGCGCGCGGGCGGCGGTGGCGCGCGCGGCGGGCGAGCGGGGCCGGAGCGGGCGCGGCCGAAGCGCGCGGTCGCGCGTGGGCGAGCGGGCGGCGGGGCGCGGCCGGAGCACGCGCGGGCCGGGCGGCGGCCGGAGGCGGGGAGGCGAAGGAAGAGAGGGGAGGAGGTGGCCCTCACAGCGGGGCGCAGGGACGGGCAGCGTGACATCGGGGAGGTGGCCCGGAGGGCGGCGCCCGGCAGGGTCCGGGCGGCGGCGGGCGGCGCGGGCGGCCGGGCGGGTTCGATCCCGATCCAGAATTTTGGATCGGGGGGGGGGGGAGGAGGACGAGGGGGGGGGAGGAGGGTTTCGGGGGTGGTGCCGGCTATGTGGGCGCCGGCTGGGCCGGCCTGGCAGCCCGGTGGCTGGCTGCTTGGCCCAGTCGGGGAGGGGAAAAGGGGAGGTTTTTCCTTTTTTTTTTCTGTTTTCCTTTATTCCTTTTTCTTTTCTCTTGTTATTTTTATTCCAAAAGACTTTTGTAAAATATGAGACTTGCTCCATTATTTACAGTGCATTATCTGTCACTGCTAGGAATTGGTTTGGGATCCATATCTTTTTGTTTGGATTTTATTTAAATTGAAAAAGGATTGAATAGTGCTATGTTGCTGCTGTTTCTAGTTGTTCGAGTCCTTTTACAATTTCAACTAATGTTGCAATCATTTTTACAAATGCTATGGGAATATTTGCAACATGAGGCACATTTTGGTTTTCCAGTTTGAACAACTTTTATTTCCCACTTTAGTTTAAATCTGAATTTTGACTTAGGAGTTGAAATGCAATATGATGCTACAGATGATCATGCACTGTTAAGCTTGCTGACATGTCATTATCAAAAGTGATTACTGTAGTTAACCACTGGGGGTGTTACAACGCCCGGGGGTCGTGGGACTCGCCCTTATCCACCACGAGCGCGGCGAGCAGGGGGCGCGGTGTGTGCGTGCGTGCGTGCGCTGAGTGTTCAACAACGGCCGCAGGTGAGTAGTGCGAGGTGGGAGGATGTGCGGGGTGGGCTGGGCCGACGCTGTAGCCACTTAGGCCCATCCGTTGCGGGCCTTTTTCTTTTTCTTCTTTTCTTTTCTTTTCTGTTTTGTTTTCTATTTTGTTTTCTGTTTTCTTTTGTTTTTCTGTTTTGCAAAATGTGTGGGCCCATTTATAGTTTTGTAAAATAGGTAATTTGGTCCAATAAATACAGTGCAATATTTAACACTGCTATAAATTGGTTTGGAGGCAAATGGACTTCATATGAATTTTGTATGAAATAAAATGGATTAAACCTTGCAATTTTGGTACTGTTTTAGGATGTTAGAGTCATTTAAATATTTCAATTAATGTTGCTGCTAATTTTATAAATGCCCCTGGATTATTTGCAACATTATGAACATTATAGTTCCTGGATTTGATAAACTTTTATTTTCACTTTAAATTAATTTCAAGTTTGAATTAGGAATTTGAAATGTAACATGATGCAAATGATGACTAGGCACTGTTAACCTTGTTGACATGGCAATAACTAAGGGTGATCATTGTGGTTAATCACATGGGGTGTTACAAAATATCATGTCAGCTCCATTATCACGCAAAGCAAAATGACAATGAATGCTAAAGTCAGAGGTCAAAACAAAAATTAATGCTCAAGTCATGTAATGAATAGTAACAATGAAAGTTGCATGGCAATATATCTCGGAATGGCTATGGAAATGCCATAATAGGTAGGTATGGTGGCTGTTTCAAAAAGATATAATAAGATTTATGTGTGACAGAGTATGTCATCCCATGGGGTTGGATGCACCTGCGAAGTATGCACCATCTCTCATTGTGAGAGTGGGCAATGCATGGTACCGAAGAGGCTAGCAAAATATGGATGGTGGAAGTGCATATGGACCAAAATACTCACATTAGTCATAAAGAACTCAAATACTTATTTTAAAAGTCTAGTAGCCCTCGAAGCAAGCACAACTCGCATGCCCCTATGGGGGAGGATGGTAGGAGTTAACCATCGCACGCCCCTGATCCGAACACACGTGGGCGCCACTCTAAAACATCTCACACTCAGACTTCCTTCCTAAAACTAGCGACTACCACTTTCATGTGTACGGGTTCACAAACCTTAACACCAATATCCGCATTTAACTTTAATCATTTACCCACACAATCACATATCACTACCTCAATATCGCAAAACTATTTCAAGGAATCAAACTTATCATATTCAATGATCTACAAGTTTCATGCAAGTTTTTATTATACCACCATTGTATACCCATTATTTTTAGACCAACCATATAACTCATGTAAATTACCACTTCCTATTTAATTCTCTAAATAGATTTAAGTGAAGCAAGAGAGTTCTAATTACAAAAACATATCACCATGCTCAGACAAATATAAGTGAAGTACAAGAGCAATTGCCTCAACTCAAATAGATATAAGTGAAGAACGAATGAGCATTCTATAAATAAGATGAATGTGTGTCTCTCCTAATAGGTGTGATCAGGAAACAATAATTTTGAAGATGAGCAAACAAAACTAAACAAAAGCAAAAGATGCTCCAAGCAAAACACATATCATGTGAAGAATAAAACTATAGCTCCAGGTAAGATATACCGATAGTTTTGAAGACGAAACAGGGGATGCCATCCAGGGAATCCCCAAGCTTAGCCACTTGAGTCTTCCTTAGATATTACCTTGGGGTTCCTTGGGCATCCCTAAGCTTAGGCTCTTGCCGCTCCTTATTGTCCTCATATCTCAATCTCACCCAAAACATGAAAACTTCATTCACACAAAACCTAATAGAACTCGTGAGATGGGTCAGGATAATAAAAATAAATCATTCACTCATGTACTATCAAGACAAGATTCATAATTATTCTCAAATAATGTCTACTGTATCCTATCAGTTCCACAATTTATATCCCCCAATATATGCCACGCAAACATTAAAACAAGCAAACAAAGAAAACAAAACAGAGTTTGTCAAAAACAGAACAGTACATAAAGATCTAATAAAATACCATACTTTTGCAACTCTAAAAATTCTGAAAAATTAGGACAATGCAGATAATTTGTAACTCTGTACTATGTAAAACTGTTAGGAATTGATCACGCTCCAGTACGGAACTAAAATTCAAATGCTGGGTGTAAAATTTTTTGTTTCTGCACAGAACCTAACAAACAAGAATTTGCAACATCCCAACGGTCTAACTTGGCACAAAAATAAAAGAAAAGATACAAACACAATTACTACAGTAGAAATAATCATGCTGACACACTCAAAACAAAATCAAGAATTTAAGATAGATATTGGGTTGCCTCCCAGCAATCAAGTCTTACCATAAGAAGGATCAATATTAAGCATTTCATTACCAAGGGTTTCAGGGATACTTCCAATTTTACACTTACCCATTTTAATTTCTTTATTCTCACTAACTATTCTAGCAACATTATGAAGTTTGACATTAATAGCTTCTACTAATGCTTTTTGGATATGATAGTTTTCAAATTTCTGCTCCATCATCTCAAGCCTCTTGAGTTGAGTAACCATATTGGTATTCAATTTATTAGCAATATTGTATAGCCCTCTAAAATTTGCATCCATACTAGTCTTAATTTCATTCAGCACTTCTAGATATAGATAACTTACTAAAACCGTGGGTTGTGTTACCTCTACTTCAGGTATACCAATCAAATTTCTCAATAATTCAAATGACTCTAAGATATTATTCCCAATAAATTCTCCTTCAGATATTAAGTCTAGAACATGTCTATGACGAAGTGATAATCTAGCATAAAAGCTTTTGTGTACTATCCTAATGTGACTTTTTTTGTGGTTCTTTCATGCATCTCCAATATTCTATACCAAGACTCTTTCAAAGATTCATCATTTAATTGTTTGAAGTTTAAGATTTCAAATTCTTCTCCATGTAGTAAAGTGGGTGGAGTGGTAGTACCCATGCAAACAACAAAAGCAAAAATAGCAACTAGAAATAGTTTGGTATTTTGGAAAGAAAAATTAGCAAACAAAGAAAAGGAAAATAAAAAGCAAAAGGCAAATAAACAAGAAAATAAAACAAGCAAATAAGGGGTTTGTGTGAAGGCACCTAATTTGGTAGATGCACACTTCCGGGCAATGGCGCCAGAAATTCTTCTGCTACTCCCGTAGGAGTTCTTGGATTTTCCCGAAGAGGGAGGGCAATGTAGCACATCAACAGACAATATTTCCCTCAGTTAGGAACCAAGGTTTAATCGAACAGTAGGAGTCAACAAGCTAACATGATAAGCAGCACCTGCACACAAACAAAGTAAAAGCTTGCTCCCAACTTGGCAAGGGGGTTGTTAATCCCCTCGTCTTGCTAGTTGCAAGATTAAAAGCAAATAGTGGAACGATAGTGGTATAGCAAAACGGGAAAATAGTAAAAGTAAATAAAAGAACAATTGTGTAAATGCAAGAATTAATAGAGAAGGTACCCGGGGGCCATAGGTTCAGTAGTGGCATCTCTCTCAAAAGCAGGTAGTGCATTGGTAAAAAAATTCAATTTACAGAAAAGCAGCAATTTATAACTATGATCATTCATGGCATAACATTGTATAGGCATTACGTTAGTGATAAGTAGACCGTTATCCAACTGCGTCTACTACTATTACTCCACCCCAAAACCACTATCTAGCAGGCATCTAAAGGTATTAAGTTTAATGAAAAATAGAGCAACACAATAAGCAAGATGACATAATGTAGACAGAAAGAAATCTAGCAATAACATAAATCGCCATCATTTTATCCTTAGTGGCAATAATACTATACGTGTCTTGGTCCTTTCTGTCACTAGAGTACAATCACCGCAAGATTAAACCCACTACTATGCACCACTCCCTCTGAAGAATTACCCATCTATCATGGCCAGAGAAGACAAATAACTCAGAAACCATACATAGCTACTCAAGTATACAGTAAAGAAACTTCAACAGATTCAATAGAATTCAATGAATAATCTAATCATAAATCCACAATTCATCTGATCCTAACAAACATGCCACAAGAATTACATCGGATTGATCTCAGAAGAGAATATGGTATTGAAGATCCAAAAGAGAGATAGAGAGAGAACCATCAAGCTACTACTATGGACCCGGGTCTTGAAGGAACTTCGCACCCATCATCATGGAAGCAGCAAGGTTATGAAGAAGCCTCTGGCAATGGTTCCCCCCTCCGGCAGAGCACCGGAAAAGGGCTCTAGATGGGATCGCTTCAGAACAGATGCTTGCGGTGGCGCTATTTCTTTTCTGGATGGCTTACGAATGGTTTCGCGATTTATGGGATTTATAGGCGAAAGAATTAGGTCAAGAGGTGGTTCAGGGGACCCACATGGATAGGTGGCACAGCCACACCCTGGCCACGCCATGTGTCCATGTGGCTTCCTTGCGGGTCCCCTTCATGTCTCTCGAAACTTCTAGTGCTCCTTCTGGTAGAGAAAAAATCATCAAAAATTGGCATCGTATTTGGACCTTACTAGATATTGATTTTTTGCGAAACCAAAAACAAGCAAAAAATAGGAACTGGCACTTGGCACTAAATTAATAGGTTAGTCTAGAAAAATAATATAAAATGATATAAAAAGTATATAAATGTGATAATATAATAGCATGAAACAACCAAAAATTATAGATACGTTTGAGACGTATCAGCATCCCCAAGCTTAGTTCATGCTCGTCCTCGAGTAGGTAAATGATAAACAAAGATAATTTTTTATGTTGAATTCTACCTAGCATGTTCTTGGTCAAATGATGTAATCATGGCATGAATTTCGGACATGGATGGTTCAAGGCAATATTCTATAAATTTGAGTTCAAAATAATAATACATGAGCATGCTGGTAAACAATCATTGCCTTTCCAAAATAAAGATGGTAAAGAATGTGATCTATACACACTTAATCATGATCAGCATGGCACGCTCAGTGTTCCTAGCATAAAGACACCAAATCATGAACAACCCTTGTGCCAAACCAAGCACTTAAGTCATACTTTTCTCGATTCAGCTTTCAACTCCCACACAGTACTTGAGCATGAGCCATGGTGTTAGCACTTTGGATTGCAAATGGAATGATGATGGGGATTCAATAGAGAAGACAAAAAATATAAGAAAGTCTCACATCAACGTGGCTTGATCATTAGGCAATGGAGAGGCCTTACAAGCGATGTTAATGTGAGGAGTAGGGATTGCCATGCAACACATGCACTAGAGCTATATGTTTATGAAAGCTCTCCTAATGCAACTACGTGGGTGTGCATCCAACTTGCTTCCTCGTGAAGGCCTCAAGCATTTTGAGGAAGCTCCTCATCGCAATGTACAAGGCAAGTTCTATAATGTAAGAATCCCACTAGGATATGAAAAGAATAATATGAAAACTCTATATGATAAACATGGTGCTACTTTGAAGCAAAAGTGTGGTAAAGGATAGTAATGCACCCCTTCTCTCTTTTCCTCTCATTTTTTGTGGGCTCTTTTTGGCCTCTTTTTCTTGGGCTCATTGGCCTCCTTCCCTTTTTTTCGAGGAATCATGGGCCTCCTCTTTTTCTCTTTTTTTATATTCCTCACTGGTAGGGGTACACTCTAGAAATGCATCACACTTTTATTTTACTTACAACTCATAATATGAAACAAGATGATAACTACATATGAATGCCTCTGGCAGTGTACCAGCATGTGCAATGATTTAGCGTAACATGTATAATACTGATGAACGGTGGCCTTGCCACAAATATCATGTTAGCTCTAATATCATGCAAAGCAAAATGACAATGAATGCTCAAGTCAGAGGTTAAAAAAATGAATGCTCATGTCATGTAATGAATAGTAATAATGGAAGTTTCATGGTGATATATCTTAGAATGGCCATGGAAACGCCATAATAGGTAGGTATGGTGGCTGTTTTGAAAAGATGTATTGAGGTTTATGTGTGAGTGAGCATATCATCCCACGGGATTGGATGCACCGGCAAGGTATGCACCATGTCTTAATGTGAGAGTGGGCAATTCATGGTACCGAAGAGACACCAAAATATGGATGGTGGAAGTGCATATAGACCAAAATACTCACATCAATCATAAAGAACTCAAATACTTATTGCAAAAGTATAGTAGCCCTCAAAGCAAGCACAACTCGCATGCCCCTAGGGGGGAGGTTGGTAGGAGTTAACCATCGCGTGCCCCAGATCCAAACGCACGTGGGGGCCACTCTAAGACATCTCACACTCAGACTTCCTTCCAAATACCAGTGGCTACCACTTTCATGTGTATGGGTTCACAAACCTTAAAACCAATATCTGTATTTAACTTTATTCAGTTACCCACAAAATCACATATCACTACCTCAATATCGCAAAACTATTGCAAGGAATCAAACTTATCATATTCAATGATCTACAAGTTTCATGCAAGTTTTTATTATACCACCATTGTATACCCATTATTTTTAGACCAATCATATAACTCATGCAAATTACCACTTCCTATTCAATCCTCTAAACAGATTTATGTGAAGCAAGAGAGTTCTAATATTTCTACAATAACATATCACCATGCTCAAACAAATATAAGTGAAGTACAAGAGCAATTGCCTCAACTCAAATAGATATAAATGAAGAACTAATGAGCATTCTATAAATATAAGATGAATGTGTGTCTCTCCTAATAGGTGTGATCAGGAAACAATAATTGTGAAGACCAGCAAACAAAACTAAACAAAAGCAAAAGACACTCCAAGAAAAACATATATCATGTGAAGAATAAAAATATAGCTCCAGGTAAGATATACCGATAGTTTTGAAGACAAAAGAGGGGATGCCATCCGGGGTATCCCCAAGCTTAGCCGCTTGTGTATTCCTTAGATGTTACCTTGAGGTGCCTTGGTCATCCCCAAGCTTAGGTTCTTCCTACTCCTTATTGTCCTCATATCTCGGTCTCACCCAAAACTTGAAAACATCATTCACACAAAACTTAACAGAACTCGTAAGATGGGTTAGTATAATAAAAATAAATCATTCACGCATGTACTATCGAGACAAGATTCATAATTATTTCGACATGATGTCTACTATCTTCTGTCATTTCCATAATTTATATCCCCCAATATATGCCATGGAAACATTCAAACACGCAAACAAAGAAAACAAAACAGTCTGTCAAAAACATAACAATACTTAAAGATATAATTAAATATCATACTTTTCCAACTCTAAACATTCTGAAAAATTAGGACAATACGGAAAATTTGTAACTGAGTGTTGTGTAAAACTTTCAGGAATTGATCATGCTCTAGTACAGAACTAACATTCAAATACTAGGCACAAAAGTTTTTCTTTCTGCACAGAATGTAGCAAACAAGCATTTGCAACATCCCAAAGGTCTAACTTCGCACAAAAATAAAAGAAAAGATACAAACACAATTACTACAATAGAAATAATCTTGTTGACACACTCAAAACAAAATCAAGAATTTAAGTTAAATATTGGGTTGCCTCCCAACAAGTGCTATTGTTTAATGCCCCTATCTAGGCATAATGCAATCTATTTAAGTCTTACAATAAGAAGAATCAATATTAAGCATTTCATTACCAAGGGGTTCAGGGATACTTCCAATTTTATGCTTACCCTTTTTAATTTCTTTATTCTCACTAACTATTACAACAACATTATCAAGTTTGACAATAATAGCTTCTACTACTGCTTTTTGGATATGGTAGTTTTCAAATTTCTGCTCCATCATCTCAAGCTTCTTGAGTTGAGTAGCCATATTGGTATTCAATTTATTAGCAATATTGTATAACCCTCTAAAATTTGCATCCATACTAGTCTTCATTTTATTCAGTACTTCTAGATATTGATAACTTACTAAAACTGTGGGTTGAGTTACTTCTATTTTAGATATACCAAGTAAATTTCTCAACAATTCAAATGACTAAATAATATTACTCCCAATAAAGTCTCCTTCAGATATTAAGTGATAATCCAACATAAAAGCTTTTGAGTAGTATACTAATGTGACATTTTTGAGTGGTTCTTTCATGGACCTTTAATATTCTATACCAAGCCTCTTTCAAAGATTCATCATTTAATTTTTCGAAGTTTAAGATTTAAGATTCTTCTCCAAGTAGTAAAGTGGGTGGAGTGGTAGTACCCACGCAAACAACAAAAGCAGTAATAGCAACTAGAAATAGTTTTGGTATTTTGGAAAAAACAATTGGCAAACAAAGAAAAGGCAAATAAAAAGCAAAAGGCAACTAAACTAAAAAATAAAACAAGCAAATAAAGGGTTTGTGTGAGGGCACCTGATTTGGTAGAGGCAGACTCCCCAGCAATGGCGCCAGAAATTCTTCTGCTACTGCCGTAGTAGTTGTTGGATTTCCCCTAAGAGGAAGGGTGATGTAGCACAGCAATAGAAAGTATTTCCCTTAGTTAAGAACCAAGGTTTAATCGAACCAGTAGGACACAACAAGCTAACAAGATAAGCAGCACCTGCACACAAACAAAATAAAAGCTTGCTCCCAACTTGGCAAGGGGGTTGTCAATCCCCTCGTCTTGCTAGTTGCGAGACTAAAAGCAAATAGTGGAAAGATAGTGGTTTAGCAAAATGACAAAATAGTAAAACTAAATAGAAGAGCAATTGTGTAAACGCAAGTATTAATAGAGAGTGGACCCAGGGGCCATAGGTTCACTAGTGGCATCTCTCTCAAAAGCGGGAAGTGGCATGGTAAAGAAATTACTATTGGGTAGTTAACAGAAAAACAACAATTTATAACTATGATCATTCATGGCATAATCTTGTATAGGCTTACGTCAGTGATAAGTAGAACATTCTCCAACTGCGTCTACTATAATTACTCCACCCCAAAACCACTATCTGGCATGCATCTGAAGGTATTAAGTTCAATGAAAAATAGACCAGCGCAATAAGCAAGATGATATAATGTAGACAGAAAGTAATCTAGAAATAAGATAAATCCCCATTGTTTTATCCTTAGTGGCAACAATACTATATGTATCTTGGTCCTTTCTATCACTAGATTATAATCACCGCAAGATTGAACACACTACAATACACCTCTCCCTCTAAAGAATTACCCATCTATCTTGGCCAGAGAAGACAAATAACTCAGAAAGCATACATAGCTACTCAATTATACACCAAAGAAACTTCAAAAGATTCAATAGAATTCGATGAACATCTTATCATAAATCCATAATTCATCGGATCCCTACAAACACACCACAAGAATTACATCGGATTGATCTCAGAAGAGAACATGGTACTGAAGAACCAAAAGAGAGAGAGAGAGAGAGAGAGAGAGAGGGAGAGAGAGAGAGAGAAGGAACTACTCACACATCATCAAGGAGGCAGCATGGTTGATGAAGAAGCCTACGGCAATGGTTCCCACCTCCGGTAGAGCACCAAAACAGGGCTCCAGATGGGATCGCTTTGGAACAGTGGTTTACGGCGGCGCTATTTCTTTTCTGGATGGCTTATGAATGGTTTCAGGATTTATGTGATTTTATAGGTGGAAGAATTAGGTCAAGAGGTGGCTTAGGGGCCCACTTGGATAGGTGGTGGGGCACCCCCCTTGGCCGTACCATGTGTCCATGTGGCTGCCTCGTGGGTCCCCTCGATGTCTCCGAAAGCTTCTACTGTTCCTTCTAGTCCAGAAAATTCATCAAAAATTGGCATTGTATTTGGACCTTCCTAGATATTTATTTTATGCGAAACCAAAATCAAGCAAAAAGGGAACTGGCACTTGTCACTAAATTAATAGGTTAGTCTAGAAAAATAATATAAAATAATATAAAAATTATATAAAAGTGATAATATAATAGCGTGAAACAATCAAAAATTATAGATAGGTTTTAGACGTATCATTCACCTAAATTTTTGGTTGTTTTTTTTGTCGCAATTATGTGATAAGGAAAGCAGAGCATCAAAAAAATTCTCAAAGTTCATTCACCTGCTCAAGCAAATGGCCAAAGAAAGCTATGGGAATGATCATCGTCAAGGAAAATATCAACACAATATGAACATAATTATTTGCAAACGGTTGAGGAAAAAATCCTTTAAATAGTTTGCTTCACTTCCGGGCTATGCCATTCTCAACCAGCTGAGGAAAGAATGCTTCAAATAGTTTGCTTAACTTCCTGGGTACAGTTGGTCTCTGCACCAATTGGTGCAATGGGTCATCTAGTACCTGTTATTTTTAGTACCAACATATAATCCAAGCAAACAACCAATTGCTATTCAACTCTCTAAAAGGATATAAGTGAAGCAAGAAAGTCCTAATATTTTCTATAAAAGCAAGCTTTTCCACTGTGCTGTAACATGTATAAGTGAAGTAGAAGAGCGATTCTACAAATACCACAACTCAAAATATATAAGTGAAGTACAAAGAGCATTCTATAAATTCATGACCAAAGTATGTGTCTCCCAAAGATGTGTGACCAAAATATGCTGATTGTAATGATCAGCAAGCAAAGCAAACAAAAAGCAAAAGACACTCCAATAACCATACATTTCATGTGAACAAATAAAAACATAGGTCTAACCGAAACAAACCGATAATTGTTGATGAAGAAGGGGGGTGCCAGGGGGAATACGCAAGCCTAGATGTTAGTATATTCTAGAATATTTCCATTGGGTGCCTTGGGCATCCCCAAGCTTAGGCTTATGCCTCTCCATGTTCCTCTCACATCAATGTCTCCCGTAGATCTCAAAAACTTCATCCACACAAAACTTCACAAAACTTATTTAGAATAAATTGACTTCGTGTATTGCCAAGACAAGATGGATAATTATTTTCAAACATTAGATACTGTATGCTATCATTTTCATAATTTATATCCCCCAATATAAGCTATGAATTCTCAAGTATAAGCAGTTAACAAAACTATAATAGCAATCTGTCAAAAACATAACAATATGTAGTAATTAATTGTGTATCCATTATTCTCTAACAGCAAAAAACATGACCAATTAGGACGTAATAAAGAATTTGCATGATAGTACTATGTAAAAAAGTCAGAAAATAATCTCGTTCCAGTAAAACATGAAAATTTAAATACCACAAAAAAGTTTTTGTTTCTGCACAGCACATATCAAACATGCAATTTTTTGATGTCCCAAAGGCTAATCTTGGCACTTTATTGAAAGTAAAAGATATAAATGCGGTTCCTATAGTAGCATTAACATCATTGACTCAACTTTTGGGTTATCTCCCACAAGCTCTATCTTTATAGCCATTAAGACGGTCTTGAGATTTTAATGATGCTCACATAAAAACAAGAATTGAAGCACAAAAGAGAGCACCATAAAGAATATATCAAACACATTTAAGTTTAACCCACTTCCTATGCCTAGGCATCTTGTAAGTATACAAATCATTAAGACATGCAATCACTAGCATAGGCAAGAGAAAAGAACACAAATTAAAAACTTTCAACATAAAGAGAAGTGATTTAGTGACATGAAGACTTCTATAACCCTAATTGCCTCTCTCATAATAATTACATGTGGATCATTATCAAATTCAATAATATAGCTATCATATGCCACATTCTCTTCATGATCCACATGCATATATATTTTATCATTCTCCAAGATAGTGGGATTAACATTAACTAAAATCATGACCTATCCAAACCTAGTTTTGACAATATTATCACAATATTGAACACTTTCCAAAGTAGTGGGATCATTACTACCTAAAGTCATGACTTCTCGAACCCCACTTTCAGTAGTATTGGAAACATTATAATCAATAATAGATTCATCATAAGGCTCAAATAAAATTTCAAGGCCACAATATGTTCCATAATTGTCTCCCCAACCATGATTATCATAATAAGTAGTAGGCCTAACAAAATCATCCTCAATAGCGCCTCCAGACATAGTGCCACCATAAAATGTAATACTTTCATGAATGTTTCATCTTCATAAATATTATCATGTTTATTCCTATCATACTTTTCTTTCAATGAGCATATCCCATTAGCATTTTGTTTTATAACCTCTTCATTATTAGCTATTGGTTCAAAGTATGTAACATGTTTGAAAAGTTCAGAAATTATAGAGTGCATATCCATCTTTTTATTTAACTTGCTAGTATGTAACATGTTTGAAAAGTTTAGAAATTATAGAGTGCATATCCATCTTTTTATTTAACTTGCTTTGTGACTTAATGATGCTATGGCTATAACATGGTAAAAGAAGGATAACATTGATATCTTCTTTGTATTTTGAGTTTGTTTGAAAAGCATCAAAGCAAACAAATGATAAATAAAAATATAACTAACAAGATAGATAACAAGAAAGCAAAGTGGTAATGTGTAGGACCTATATAAATCTTTCTTGCTCTCCCGTAGGAGTGGTTGGGTAACCCCAAGTGTAAGGGTGATGTAACATAGCAATAAGTATTTTCGTCTATTGAGAACCAAGGTTTGTCAAACCGAAAAGAATTATCTCTGCAATGACTTATGATTAGTACATGCACACAACACATAAAACAAACTTGCCCCCAACTATTCAAGAAGGTTGTCAAGCTTCTTTTCTTGTTAGTTACATGGGTAAATTGTATGGTATGATAGGAACTGATAAATAGATGTAATATATAAAATGAGATAGCGAGAAAAAAATAACAAGTGATTGCAATGATAGGAAAATAGACCCGGGGCCATAACATCAGTAGAGGCATCTCTCCGAGCAAGATAGATGTGTTGTGGTGAACAAATTACAGTTGGGCAGCGATTAAATTGCAATGTTTATGAGTATGATCATTCATGGCATAATTCAATATAGGCATTACGTATGTGATATGTAGACCGTTAATCCAACTGCATTGATGAGTTGATTTTATGCATACTTTTTAGAATATATTTTAGTGCCAAAATCTCTCATATCATATCCATCTAGCACTTATTCATGTCCCCAATGCATAGTTTTTGGTTTTTACTCATTTTACCAAGTTTGTTATACAATTTTTATTTTTATTAATTTTCCTTTGTTTTGTGGTCTTTTTAGGTGTGATTGGCATGTTCATGGACTTGGTACATCAAAAGAACCAAGTTTGGGGTCAAACCGGAGAAGTTCCAAGCACTAGATTAAGGCCCTATGGAGTGTTTGATATTTTTACTTTTATTACATTCTCCAAATTAAATATTAAAGGCAACTGATGCATCAGGTTTTTTGATAGCAATCCAACGAGCCTAAGAATGTCAAAATTGGAGTTGGTATGAAGAAATGGCCACCAAAATACGAAAGTGCTCCCGGAGTCCAAAGCAAAGGACGACGTGTGGTATGAGCACACGCGCTCATACAGATGCTTGTACCAGAGCCTTGGGTGAAGTCGACCATCCAACATTTGCTAATTTTGGATGAAAGGTCACTACTGTTGGTGAGCCTGCTGGTTGAGGAGTTAGTGATAGGGCCTACCTCCCTTCGTCTCAGATCATTGCAACATGGGATAAAGGAGACTGATTTTGGTTGCATCCATGGGGATACCCTTAATTACCATTCAATAACTGGAGTGGGGATGAATGGTGGTGGCATATGTGATACGGGGCTGCTGCATGTATGCACATATCTGTACCTGGCTCCGCCCACAAAGAGAAACATGCGAATTGGCTTAGGTATTCGTAGAACATATGGTTAGTGATGATTTTCAACACCTCGAGAATGCCCTTATTACTCAAGCACCGCCCCTTTATTTTATTGGTCATTTTATTAATTTTTTACCTTCACTTAGTTGTTTATATAAAACAGCCCTTATTATCATTCCCGCTAGCAATGGACAAATAGACTATTTCCAGGTAATGCCCTGGGTATGAACGTAGCCGCGTGAGTGATGACATAGCTGTGGGGTTGGTAGTTGCCTGTTCAATCGCTCCCTGTGGGATCGATATACTCTACTTACCGCGAATTACAATAGCCCTATGCACTTGCATCCCATCAAGCTTTTCTGGCGGCATTGCCTGGGAGCAAAGCGCTCGGTTATTACCTTCCCACTCACATATATTTTATTTTGTTAGTTGTTATTTATCTTTCATTTTTTCTTAAATAAAAAAGATTTTTCCTTCAAGTCAAAAAGAAAAAATTGCTAAACATATCTTCTGAGATGACTATCGAAGAACATATGGAACTTGCGATGAAGGAAAAGAGATACATGAGTCTACCATTTTTGGCTACCGATGAAGCAAAATTGAAAGAGTGGATTAAATTGGAAAAAATGTTCATCCCTTATACTTCATTCATATCTGGCATCATCCATGGACTATGGATCTGGAGAGCACCTACGATATCAATGTAAGTACAATATTGATCACATATTAGCAAAATATAATATTATTAATAAACTCAATGTTAGTATGCACGTTCTATAATTTGTACTTCTTGTGGGTGTCGATGAGGGTCTACATTACATATTGGGAATGGAGATTAGAGATGCTATCCTTGATACAATTTATATTGATTTGCAACCTATTCATACTTTTTGCCTCGATAATTTCTATGATACTGCATTAGTTGTCAATGAACAAGAATGGATTGCATCCATTTTGGGAGCAGTAAAATTCTTGCAGGACTCATAGGAAGATAAAGGGAAGGATACAAACAATGAAGAGCAAATAGCCCCCTATGATGCATGGCTGCAAGAATTGGTAACAGATCATAAATTAAATATTTGTGAAACTAACTTGCAGCAAAATAATGGGGATCACAAAGAACAACTGAACTTGGACGAACAAGTTTGCTTAGAAGAAAAAGAAAGCATCGAGGAAAAATAAGAGAAGCAACAAATTCACCCATGCCCACCTCCCACTTCCAAGAGTAACCTCTTTCACACACTTGATAAGTTCTTTGATGATGCAACTCTCAAGAAGAGTATTAATTCTATGAATACATTAGAACTGCTAGATATAATAAATACATGCGCATCTATGTTGTGTTCTTTGTATCAAGTTTCTTGTAGAAGTTGCTGGTCTTCGAAACACCTTGACTTCCAACGCACAAATACCTATGACGAGGTGGTTGCACACTACAAAGATATTAGGGTGATTGCCACCAAGGAAATCATATGGTATGTGCTATCCACAAGTGCATGGAAATTATCTGCAGAGATCAAAGCTATTCAAGCTCGAATGAACGATGAATTGCTTCACTGGATGTATGGTTCTGTGAATGCCATAACTTACTATTGTTAAGAACATCTTTTCGATAATAAAAAGTCACAAGATGATACGCACAAACAAGTGAGCTCACAAGAAGAATGCAAAGAGGAAAAAGAGGACAATGAACAGTTTGACCGCCTTCTCACAACTACTATTTTTGATAGCAATTTCCTGCAATTATTTGAAACGCTCACTGATGAACGTATGGCTACTTTGGATAAGAAGGAATTTATAAAGCTGCTGGATAAATGTGCATTTGTGTTATTCTTGGAGATATGCCCTAGAGGCAATAATAAATGTTATTATTTATTTCCATGTTCGTAATTATGTTTATATTCCGTGCTATAACTGCCATGGTTCTCGAGTCTACAATAACTACGAGGCTCAGAGGAATACTCATATGCACGTGTGGAATAATAAAGGGATAAATATATTCCTAGTCTCGCCTCTAAGACTAGCTTAAATGTTGCATGATGGTTCTGTTTCCCTGATCATGGGCATGACTATGCCGGCAACTTTGAGGACAGAATGTTAGAAGAATACTTGTGTTGAATTGACCAAATTGATGTTATGCTATGAGATAGATTCATCACAAGTTAATGGATTATAAGACAAAGGAAGTTGGGCGTTTGCTTAATTCCATAGATCAGGAGAGTATCGAGTTCCTTCGTACTTGCCTCATGAACTTTGGGGTTTGTTAAACGTCATCTGTAACAGGGTGGCTATTACGGCGGCTTACGGGTTCACGAAAAAATATGACAAGGAACTAGGTAGCTCAAGATTGGAATTTGCTCCTTCGACGATGGAGAGATATTCTTGGGGACCTCTCGGTGTTACAGTATCCATCATTGTTAGGCCAGACACAGTGTGATTTGATGAAAGGGATGCTGAAACATGGGAAAGAGAAAAGAGACTAAAACCAGTAACGAGGTAACACTACTGGAATCCACTTCTTTGCTGTCTGCCACTTCTTTGCTGTCTGCTGGCTGACGGCAAAGAAGGTCTTTGCCATCCGCTTACGAAAAATGGACGACAAAGAACTAGCTGATGGCAAAGAAGGTCTTTGCCATCAGCCATTTCTTTGCCGTCTGCTAGCGGACGGCAAAGATTCTTTGCTGTCAGCTGGCGGACGGCAAAGAGAGAGGTGGGCCCCACTAATGAGCTGCTTAGAAAAAACCTAACGGCCCCCCTCTTTGCCGTCTGCTAGCAGACGGCAAAGAGCAACAAAGCGGAGAGCAAAGGAGGGCGGAAGGCAAAGAATTTTGTTATCTAACGGCCCCCACCTCTCCATCGCACATCCATCCATCTAAAGAAAATGAGGAAAAAAAGAAAAAGAAGAACGAGACAGAAACCACCGCACGCCTCTCCAACTCTCTCTCTCTCGCTCGTCTCTCCCTCCCCCCGAATCCGTCGCAGCCGCCACCTACGCCGCTCGATTCCGGCGTGTTCCGGCGGGCCTTGCCGGCACGCAGCACAGATCTGAGCTCCCCTGCCTCCGCTCTTCCCTTCCTTCCGGCCAGATCCGCCTCTCGTGGCCCCGGGAGCTCATCCCCGACCCCTTCCCATGGCTAGGGTTTTGAGGGTGGCATCCCCACCAACTCCGGCGCGGCAGCGGCGACTATGATCCGCCCTCTTCGATGCCCACCGTAAGTCCCACGGGCGGTTCCGCCTCGTGGATGGTGCTCCTGCACCCGATGGCTGCGGGGCGGACGTGCGCGGCGGGTAAACTCCGGCGACGCGGAACACACTTCCTCTGCTCTTCCTCGCAGGGGGAGGGGGATGAAGATCAAGGAGGATGACAAGCAGAAGAAGAAGCCGGCCAGGACGTGCGTCCAGATCGAGGAGATCCCCGAGGACAACACCGCCGGCTGCGACGCCATTCGCAAGGTACTGGCCATGATTGGTTATGATGGGGAAAAGAAAATATGAGATTTTTGTGCCCCGATCTGAACGAAATGTGGGATTTCCAGTAGATTTAAGATAGATCCATGGGTACCTCTCGCTAGATTTAAGAAAAAGGTTGGAATTTTAGAGGATGCTAGTGTCCACACTCTAGATCTATGCTAGTACTGGCTATAGATAGACTCCGCTCTGCCCTGAATTCTGAATGATAGTATTAGCTTGAGAATCCTGCCTCCTAGCAATGTACTGACCGCCTGACATTTGTTTCCCTTTTGTTCTGATGATGCAGGCCTTTGCTATGGGGAACGGCAAGGGGAAGGCCAAGGAGCTGTCGCCGCAGGATGCCGCGCTGCTCATCCAGATGAACTACAGGGCACACCTCGCCCACCGCTCCCAGGTGCTCCGCTGCCTGCGCGATCTCGCCGTCGCCAAGGCCAAGCTCAAGGAGCTCAGGTCCCTCTTCTACAACCTCTCCTATAGGCGCCACCTCTCGCATGACCACGAGGAGCGCCAGACGTTCTCCGAGAAGATCATTGTCCTGCTGCTCACTGTCGATGCGCTCGAGGTGAGCTCCGTCATGACCTGTTTACGATTGCTGATTGCCATTATTGTGTTTTGGATTTGAAATTCAGTTACTACATATACTGGCTACCACTATATTATTAGACAAAAAAATAAAAGCAAAACAAACCAGGATGATTACCATGCTATTTAGCTGAGCATCCGTCCAACATATGTATGCACTTGAGATGATCTCCATCATCACCTGTACCCCATTGCCATGGTTGTGTTGTGAATTTGAAATTTACTTGCTAGTTAGTATAGTACATTGTTGGTTTGAGGATGGTCTATCAGGGTTCTGTACATAAGTATGATTTTCGAGCTAGTGTCTGAAGGTATTGGTTAGCGATGCGTCATTATTGAGAAAATAAATAAAAGCACACTACAAAGATTAACATGCATGCCAGATATGTAGCTCAAGTAAGTTGTAACTATTAAACATGTGATATACCGAGCTAGTTACTATTAGTATGTCTATTTTACTAGCCAATAGATGATACGTTGGTTGTTAACATCATTAACATGCATCCAAACCAATATTATACACCTGCTGTTTTTTTAATCTATATGCAAACTTGGACATATACAGCCGGTCTGTAGCACCTAGGATATAGTACTGTAATCATGTAAAACTAAAACTGAATCTGATGATCTTGTGTGCATGTGTATACTAACAATGTAGCCTCACACCATTAATAGTTATCTGCAGCAATTTAGAAGAATCCATCAAGTCATTGAGCTGCAGAAAAAGGGCCCCTTGTGTGTTTTAAAATGAAACTTCTGGCTGCACTTCTCTCGCTCTTGTTGAGACTCAGTGCTGCACTTGATATTAACTGAACATTTTCTCTAATTTTGTGTTGAATATGAAACTGCACTGCTAACTGTGTAGTTGATTCTGTTTTGGAGAGATGAAAGAAATTACTTCTAATTAGCATCTCACATGAGATGTGTTTGTGTAGTTACTCATTAATTCCTGCAGAAACCTGTAGTATATGCTCGGAAGAACAAGGTTTCGGAACCAGATTCATATTTGCAGGAAAATAAGGTGTTGTTGCATAAGTCGAATGGACCAACTAGCAGGCGCCGTGTTTTCTGAAGTGTTGTGACCATGGAGGACTTGGTGCATCGAGCACCTTGAGTCCTTACTGCGTGCCTGCCTGTCTTGAATGCTAGTGCACACTTCACGCCAGCGCCTTCACCTTCTCCACAAATGACCAGAGTTCCCAAGTCTGAGGATGCGCGCACGACAGCGACACCTTTAGTTGCTGGTACATTCTCTTTTCCATCTATTCTTCTGGGAGCATTATTCTTTTTTAGCACAAGGATGATGACCTATTTTACAGATATAAGTTGCATCATAATAATCTTCACATTTCAGTTGCATCATAATAGTCTTTTTCTTATAATCTTCTTCTTCTAACTAAATTCTTTCCCATTTTGCAGATTTGCTTCAGATCACGGAAGCTTGGGTTGATGGAGTGCTTGTCTTTAGTTTTTGTTTTGACTTTGTGAAACTTGCTACCTATGGATGAAACTATGTAATATTGATGAAACTATGTATATGTATGGATGAAACTTGCTACTATTGATAACATGTGTTGGATATATATGTGTTCATGACTATTGGTAATATATGTTGGATATGCTATATTGGTCATATATATATATATATATATATATATATATATATGTGTGTGTGTGTGTGTGTGTGTGTGTGTGTGTGTGTGTTTGAATTTCTATGAAAATGAATTGATATAACAAAAAACAGAAAAACCAGGGGCTATATAGCCACTTTGCCGTCTGCTAGCAGATGGCAAAGAAGTTTGCCATCTGCTAGCAGACGGCAAAGAGGCCACGTGGCAGCAGCCTGAGCTGGCCTATTTCGGCTCTTTGCCGTCTGCCAGCAGACGGCAAAGATGCAAAGGTCTTTGCCGTCTGCTAGCAGACGGCAAAGCACGCCGTTAACCCCCTAACGGCTCTCACGCCACCGCACTGCCGTCAGCTTTCTTTGCCGTCTGCTGGCCTCGGATGGTGGACGGCGTAATCCTTTGCCGTCCGTTTCTAAGAAGCGGACGGCAAAGAAGGCCTTTGCTGGCAGGCTTTCATCCGGACAGTTTGCCATCTGCTAGCGGATGGCAAAGATGTTTGCCATCCGTGATCCATGCCTTTGGCGGACGGCAAAGAAGCTGATTCCAGTAGTGTAACTGGCATAGTGAACAAGTTGTTGATTCATGACACTACTAGGAGAAAGCCTACTAGCAGCGCTAGAAATACCCATAGCAGTAACACTGGTGGCAGCGCTACTGCTAACGCACTACAGCTAAGCTGTAGCAGTAGCGCTATTTCAACCAGCGCTACTGGTAAGTGTAGTTAGCAGTAGCGCTGTATGGACAAGCGCTACTACTAACTATCTGTAGTGCTGTATCTTAACAAACGCTGCTGCTATACCAGCGCTGCTGCTATACGCCCACCAGCGCTACTGCTAACGTTCCTGTTTCCCGTCCCCATTACCCGTTCCCCTTTCCTGTTCCTGTTTCCGCTCCACGTATTCATGATGTATTTATGCATGGTCTATACAATACTTTCGTCACATCATAATAAACATACAATATTCTCATCATATCATACATGTACAATAGTCTCATCATATCATCATCATCATCCAACACAAATATCATCATCTTGAGCGATACACAAGTCATGTCTCGAATAAATGCCATTGCATGGTCATGGCACACACACAAGTTTCATCATCTCTATCTAAACCATGATGTAGTACTTCTTAAGGCACCGGTTTCGCTCCCCTCTTGCCAGAGCGTCGACCTCAAGTAACTATTTTCCGCTCTGGCTTTGCTATCGAACCCTCTATGGCTAGCGCCTGGGTACCTGTCCACCTGGGCCTGAGCATCTGGCCAGTGGTCATACACTCCTGGAACCCTCCCAACGAATACGGCGTAGCAGCCCTTCGCCATCTCTGATCTATGTACCTGCATCGTCGGTTGATGAATTCATCGATAATATGCAACATAATGTATTTGAGAAACACGAAGAGACAAAGTTAGCAAAATACAAGCAACCTATAGTAAACATAAATAATGAAGTTCCTTGTACCCAAACAAATTAACCAGAGCGATCTACACGCTAGTTGAGTAGGACGGTTTAATTACACCACAGAGTTTCATCGTGCATAAATTCAAAGTTTTGTCATAGGAAGATAGTAGTGACTAAACAGACACATTCTCATCGTCAATCACTCCTCCAAGTCGGGGCTCCAATCTTTATAGTCAGGGAGGAAGCACACGAGCTTCGTGAAACACTTCAGGTCCAGACGCTGAGCGACTAGCAGTGCTTGGACATCATCCCGCGTTGTTGGCCCATGGTAGAACATCCCTGTTTGTTCGAGGACCTCCTTCATGATCACTTGGGCAAGTTCACACTATACGTGATAAAACTCAGCTCGGATTCGATGATCAAATGTCTTTCCTAGGCTTGTGGCCCAGTTAACAATCTCGGCATCGTGGGAAGTAGGTGACATGCGAAGGCGTTGATGATCCCTTCTGTATTTCAGCATGTGATGCATGAGGTAGAATCCATCAGCCTCTCTATTCTTTGGTTGATGGATTTAGCGGATGTCGGTCTTATGGCCGAAACGCAGCCCGTTCTTCCTATGCTTTTTCACCTTGATATATCCACCATGCATGCTGAAGGTTATCATGGCACTATCGAGAACACTCTTTATGTGCGTGTAATCCTTTTTCCTGATGTTCCTCGATGAGTCCAAGTACACAGCATGGGAGTATTCTAGGTACAGAATGATGAGGATAGCGCCCCCCCCCCCCACTGCGCAAAATAAGTACACCTCAAATTATCCTCCATGCGCGCAAAGGAATGATTAAAACTTATGAAAGGATATCCGTGGATGACTTACGAGGGATGATAAGGTAGGAGAATCGCTTCCTTGTCCTTATTGGCGACCATGAACTCGTCGATGTACTTGCTCGCATAGTCACGGTGCTTTTTGCAAACTGCCAAGAAGCTCTCGTGCCTATTGTATGGGTCCGCGGCGCAGATATATCTTATGTTCTCACGCTTGATGATGTAGTTCATATACAGCGCATACATGCAGATTAACTAAAAATCCAGCTTGGTCATGTGGAACATGTCATAGATGTAGTCAAATCACAGGATGAACTTATCCGCGGGCCATCTCTCGATGTACAACTTCCCAACCGGCACCTGAGCCACATAAAGTAGGTATCCTGGATTTTGTGAGGCGAAAAGGCTTTTCTCTGTCGCCAGCACATCTTCATGAAGTCTCCTTAGATCATTGTTCATTATGTGCTCTAGCGCTTTTCGAGGTAGGATCGGGTGGCCGGCGACATGGAACTGCGCCGCACCTTGGACAGGTATTCTATATACCTCCCGAGGCTGCAGAGGCGGCTGGCTACTTGAAGCAGCTCTGGCGCCTTTAGGGCCTTTCTTGTCTGGTCTCCTCCTTCGCTTCTTGGCGGGTGGTGGTAGTGAGCCCACCATACCTTCCCTAACCACCACCCCTAGTGTCATCGGGCTCATCAGTGGACAACCCTCGGGTTGTTGTTGCTGGGTAGAGGTGGCATCTGGAGGCGTCTCCTACGAGGATCGCATGAAGAGAGAGTTTTTGCATTCCACCTTAGGACGTTCCGGCTTCGGCAAATCAGGCAGCATCAAGTCATATCCATGCTCATAGCCTGAGTCATAGTCCCGATCCATCAATCCTGCATCGTCATAGGCGGTATTGATATACTTGAGATGGTCATCATCATCCTCCTCCATGACATCATTAGCATTTGCTTCTTCGACTGGGGCGACATCATCCAGCACTAATGGAGGCTCTCATTCGCGTCGTCTGCTATCACCCGCCACGATAGGTGCAGGTAATTTGGTAGGTGGGGTGATGTTCATACCTTCTTGAGGAGCTGTCGTCGGTGTGCTACCAGGCGCCTCGACACGAAGAAGAGTCTTTGGCCAAGGCAAGAACCAGCTCTTGTATGCGCCAATCCATTTAGGGGTCTCCTCGTCATCGACTGGTACCGGAGGAGGCAAATCCTCGAAGCCTGCTTTGACACTGGCCACGTTAACCTTGAAGATGCCATGGGGCATCTCTCGGTTGTGGAACATGCGGTCCTTCAGCTTCACGATCGTTCCCTTTCCCACGCCCACCTTCTGGTCGTTGATGTCGTTTAGTAGGGTGCACGGGGTTTTGTCGGCCTATGAAGACATGTCTGCGACGTCAAACATCTGAAAGGCAACTGAAACGGAAGACTATAGACATGCTGGTGAAAAGGGTATGACGCGTAATTACCGTGAGGGCGTCGAGCTCAGCCAAAGACGAAGCCCCACCGAGCATGCCAGAGACAGAGGACAGCCTGCTTTGAACACGAGTGGGACCAGGTACGGGACCATGTGCGCTTGTGTGAGCAGGTGCTGGTGGTGCGATGTTCACCGAATGGCTCCCGACATAGCTGGGAAGGGGAAAGTCCTCTGGCCCTTTATCTGGATTTCGCTTCGTCCAATCGATAATTTCTGGAATCATGCTGCCAATGGAAGATGCGACCGCTGCATTGACCACTGCATTGACTACCCCGACCAACTCTTCTTTGGTCTCAGCTTTGGTCTTATTTACCGCAATCGCGACCTTCTCGTCGATGGTATGTTGAATAATTAGCAACCATCTCTGCCTTCTTTCCTCTGGCTTCTCATGGTAGCACGTCTTCCATGAGGCGCCATCTCCGACGCCATGCACACGTCCATACGACGGCGGTTTGTCCTCCGGGACCTTTTTCAGAATGTTCAGGGCCCGGTTGAAGGGGGTGTTCCACTTGGGCCTCGCCGACGACTGTGACGACTCGTCACTTTCGGCTGCCTTTTGGTGCTGCTCTTTCTGCAAAAGGAACATGGATGGTTTACAAATGTGACAAAACTTGTAGTCGAATTGATTGGAAGCTAATATAATAAGGTGGTAATATAACAATTACCAGAAGTCTCATGAACTCCCTCATTTTCGTATCCGTGTAAAAGATCTTATTGACACGGTCCCACTTGTTCCGGGCCCTGACCCAGTCACACTCCTGCGGGTCGGAGAACTCCACCAAGGGGTCTGGGATTCCGTGACTTTCACGTTCGGCGTCCTCCTTGGCCCATACTTGCCTCTTCCCCTCGTAACCACAGCTTCCGAGGCAGTGGGGAGGCATGTTCCTGGCCTGGAGCACCTTCATTTTCTCCGACCTTTGCTTGACTTCTTCTTTAGCGCAAGTCTCCTTGAATTTTTCGAAGTCCTCTTCCGTTAGTGTCGGATTGTCAGCATGAATCTTGGACCACGGTTCATTTTTCGCAATCGCTTTTTTCACCCTAACTTTCCAGGCGGACAAGTTGTTGGTGAACATCACCATCGCCTTGCTATTTATCTTTGTCATGGCTTCGTCGTCCCACGGATGTTTGCTTTCCTCCCAGCCGGGGAACAGGAACCTATTGTGCAACTTCTTTAGGAGCATGTGCTCCATATGTGCTATCTTCTTTAAGTTCTCTTCATTGATGTTGGCAGTTTCCCTGAGGATGCATCCTAGTTGGTTGCCGTAGCACACACGCGCTTCCTCCAGCGCCGTTGGCTCTAATTTCGTGGGGTGCATGGCCATGACCACAATTTGTCCGATGCCGAGCTCGTTTGGTTTTCTTGTCCTCTTCCGCTTCAGTGCTTTACTGGCTACAACAACATCGTTGCCGGTCTCAGGTGTAGTGTTTGTGCCGGTGTCGGTGTCGGTGTCGGGGTTGGTGCCACTGCCGCCACCCTGCAGCCGCAACTGGCGTTCGTCCAGGTAATCGAAAAAATGATTTGCTAACTCGACGGGGTCTTCTTCGAGGCGACCAGAAGCCCCGGCTTCGGTGTGGATAGACCGTTTCCTATTCAACAAATATAAATAAAAGATATAATGAAGAGAAAAAGGGGCCTATATTTGGTCCGAATGTTGATTCATTCCCCTTTTGGCAAATCCCGGGCACTCCATATGTCCTAGTTTCTAGCATAAGTCATGCCGAAAATCATGGAAATTTTTGGCATGACCTTTGCTAAAAAGTGGGCATATGGAGCGCCTAAAATTTGCCAGAACGGAAATGAATCAACATTCTGGCAAAACATAGGCCACTCGGATATTCTTCGACATTCAACCAACATTGCAAAATGATATAACATCAATGACATATATCATATAACATCAATGACATATGAGCATCACAGGAACACATAGTGAAATGACCTCACTAAACATTGCAAAATAGTGGTCTTTTCAAAAACCAAAAACCTTTGCAAAATGATCTCACTAAAGATTTGCTACTGTTTTTTATTTATAGCTAATTTAAATACCTACAAAAATTGCCCTAGCTAATTTCCTAAAAAAAATTGCTACCGTTTTTTATTTATAGCTAAAAAAATTGTTACTGTTTTTTATTTATAGCTATTTTATATACCCTAAACTAAATTGCCCTAGCTAATTTTTTATTTCTAGCTAAACAAATTTGCTAAATTTGCTACTGCCCTAAACTAAATTTGCTACTTCCCTAAACAAATTTGATACTGCCCTAATTAAACAAATTTGCTACTGCCATAAAAACTAGGGTTCATCACAGTATAGCTAATTTCCTAAAAAAAATTGCTAATTTTTGTTCCTAAATGCTACAAAAATTCCTACTGTCCTAAAAATATCCCTACTGTCCGAATTCCTAATCACAACAGCAACATCTCATCTCCTAGGGTTCATACATCCAACTCCTAGCTAGGGTTCATATTAGAGAGAGAGAGAGCAGAGAGCAGAGAGCAGAGAGCGAGAGAGAGAGAGAGAGAGAGAGAGAGAGAGAGAGGAGGGCAGGGGAGAGGAGAGGGAGAGGCTTACGGGGCGGCGGCGAGGTCGAGGGCGGTGGAGAGGGCGGCAGCGGAGAGCTCGAGGGTAGGGGAGAAGGCGGCGGCGGCGAGATCGAGGGCGGGCCCGCGCAGCGACGGTGAGGTCGAGGGAGGGCTTGGGTGACGGCCGTCGTTGAGGTCGACGGCGGGCAGGGGCGACGGCCGACGGCGACAGGTGGGGGGAGAGGTGGGAAACGACTTGGTCAAATTTTGAGCCCACGCGGCCGGGGTTAACTAAAAATAGCAGTAGCGCTGGATTAGGACCCAGCGGTATAGCTAAGTTAGCTATAGTGCTGGATCCTAATCCAACGCTACTGCTAACTATTCCAATTTTTAGTTTTTTTAATTCTAAAATACACATAGCAGTAGCGCTGGATTAGGATCCAGTACTGTAGCTAACTTACCTATAGCGCTAGTTTTCTTTTCTTTTTATTATTTTCCTTTTCTAGTTTTTAATTTTCTTTTCTTTTTATTATTTTCCTTTCCTGTTCTGTTTACTTTCCTTTTTCTTTTGTATTGCTTTCTCCCTTTTTTTTTGGTTTTTCTCATGACAGCCTCGCACGCAGTCGATGAGAACGTCTCCCTCCCACACAGTGCGAATATCACCGAAACCATGCATGTGGTGGTAATTGAAGGGGATACGATGTATACCTCATTTGACCGATAACGGTTACTTAAGTGAGTACACAAAATAGATTCATATATATAAATGATGGTTTCTCAGCTGCGTCGACGATATTTCACATTGAGCTTCTTACCTTTTTTGTTTGTTGTCGAATAATTGAGCCCTCGTTGTGACTTTTCCAGCACGATGGAGTATGATCTTTCTTAGTTAATGTAGTCTTGATTCTTATTTTCACGTATGCTTCATCTTCATCGTCATCTTCCCTCATCGGGTTGCCGTATTGGTCGTAGTCTTTCTCGTTGGCGACTCCATCTATTCCGACGATGCTCCTTTTGCCTCTCCTCACGACAACACGGCTGGGATTGGTCGGGTCGGTTATGAAGAACCATTGTGTCACGTGCTTAGCGTGTACCCATGGCTCAGTTTTGGCGATGACATTCACGTTCACGGTAGCACTCTTCGCGTCGGGTATAGACATGGTTATGAAATACTTGTTTTCTCTTATGACGTCCTGTGACGCCCCCGGCCCGATCGTGCACTAATCATTCACGCAAATGCACACGATCAAGCCTAAGGACTCACGGGAAGATATCACAACACAACTCTAAAACATAAATAAAGTCATACAAGCTTTATATTACAAGCCAGGGGCCTCGAGGGCTCGAATACATAAGCTTGCGAACAAGCGTCAGCGGAAGCATCAGATATCTGAGTACAGATATGAAATAGAAACAGAAAGGCCTTTAGAAAGGCGGGGCAAAACAAAACACTACGATCGAAAGGCGAAGGCCTCCTGCCTGGGACCCTTCGATCCTACTCCTGGTCGTCAGTCAACTCGTAGTAGTATCCATCCTCGGGGTAGTAGTAGCGATCGTCGGCGGGGGTAGCTGTCTCAGCGACTCCGTCATCTGGTCACGACGAACTGATATGGGGGAAAAGGAAAGAAAAGCAACCGTGAGTACACTGAAGTACTCAGCAAGCAAGGATCTACACTACATATGCAACATTATCAAAGGGAGGCTGTATATGTGGACTGGGCTGCAGAAATGCCAGAATAGAGAGAAGCCTAGTCCTATCGAAGACTAGCATCTTCAGCGGTCTTGCAGCAGTAGAAGAGAGTAGAACAATACCATATAATGTAGCAGTAATAATATCAACCTCACCCAGAGATCCTTTCTCGACTCCCTGCGAGAAAGCAATCCTAGAGCCATAAAGTCATCAAACCTCGTCCTGAGATCCTTTCTCGACTCCCTGTGAGAAAGCGATCCCAGAGCCAATACAGTCATCAACCTGTTAACGTCTCAAGGGTCCAGTTCTAGTTGTATCGATCGGGATACAACTCCGAGTGTCCTTTACCATAGGACCGGCTATCGATAGAAGTGTTCTTCCCTGCAGGGGTGCACCAACTTACCCAACACGCTCGATTAACTTCGGCCGGACACACTTTCCTGGGTCATGCCCGGCCTCGGCCAAACGACACATCGCAACCCTACCTACAGCTCAGCAGAGAGGTCCCCGTCGGTCTACATCCTAAGCGCTCAGAGGTCTTGGGCCATCGCCCTGTGCACTCCGAGTCGTTGCTTGCAGGGGGAAGCCAGGCACCAGGGGGGGCGCCGGTCCGTCCCGGCCGCAAGGCTGAACTAGACGTCTGACAGAGCTTTCGGCTGATGCTACGATGCAGAACGCCCATACTATGCCCACGTGATGGTTAGTGCTATCAGACCAGAGGCCTGCTCGGATCAAATATCCAAATCGTTAATGGACTAG
The DNA here is from genome assembly GCA_011799875.1 of Thinopyrum elongatum. Classification (NCBI taxonomy): domain Eukaryota; kingdom Viridiplantae; phylum Streptophyta; class Magnoliopsida; order Poales; family Poaceae; genus Thinopyrum; species Thinopyrum elongatum. The sequence continues at coordinate 697,550,244 of CM022303.1, forward strand.
GGCTTGCGGAAACGAGCAGAGACTCACGAAAGATGTGACCCCGTCGCCCCGTCTCGAGGACTTGCGGCAAGGGTTAAGAATGCCCGGCCGCGCCTCGTATTCATCACTCGGGCACCATCCAGGTCAACCCGTCTCGTAAAAGACTGTCGGGAACTCAGGTCCACCTCTACTGGGTGGTACCGCCTGTCCCTTCAGTCCTGTAGTAAAAGTAACTTCCTCGGGTCCCCCTTCGGGGCCGACCCGTCTCTATCAAGGTTCAGCAGTAAAGTCACAGGTCTTCAATCCCGTTGATCGGGTCTTCTGATAATCCAGCGGGGCAACAAGGATCAAAGTGGGGTCCTCTAGTGGGTCTCTACCCATCCTATACTAAGCAGTTTAGGATAAGCAGGTAAGTATCAATGGCAGGTTACAATAAACAGGCTATGCATCAGAATAGGAGCAAACAGTAACAGTAGCAAATTCTAATGCAAGCATGAGAATATAGAATGGGCGATATCGGGATGATCAAAGGGGGGGGCTTGCCTGGTTGCTCGGCGGCACAGGCAAGGTCGTCAGTACTGGAACCAATCACCAGAGCTGCGTCGGCACCGGGCTCTATCGAGAGAGAAGAGGGGGAGGAAACAGTATAAATATAAAGCAAACAAGAGCAACACAAAGTACGACATGACAATACGCAGTGCCGGGTGTGTCCTAACATATGGTTGCACGTCACTGAGGAAGGAGGAATCCATCCGGGAATGTTTTCCCGGTTCCGGACATTTGTCAGACAGATGACCGGAGGGGAACGGTTGCATGTTCTGATAGTTAGAGACATGTGACGGACGAACGGATTGCGTATTCGGATTCATCTCGTCGTTCTGAGCAACTTTCATGTACAAAGTATTTCCATCAGAGTTACGGATTATTTAATATGATTTTCTAAAGTTTTTATTAATTTCTGGAATTTATTTAAATAGGTTGACTAAGTCAAATGGTCCAGTCAGCAGATCTAGTCAGCGTTGACTGGGTCAAGGTTTACCAGTCAACAGGGTCAAGGGGGACCCACATGTCATAGTCTACTAACACTAATTAACAGATTAATTAGACTAACTATTTAATTAGTTTAATTAAACAGAATTAATTAAGTTAATTATTCATTTAATTAACTAATTAATTAATATTTATTTATTTTTAATTCCGTTTTAAACAGGGGCTGGGCCCCGTCTGTCATAGGCCCAGGGGGGAGCCTAGCGGGCGCTGGGCGTAGCCCGACTGGGCACCCGCCCAGGTCGACATGGGAGGGACGGGCGCTGGGCGCCTGGACCCGGGCGCCCGACGGGGCGAGGCAAACAGGGCGGCGGCGGGGCGCCGACGGCCACCCTGACGAGCGGCAGCAGCTGCAAGCGAGGGGAGAGCAGCGGCAGGCGAGGCCACGGGCTTGGGCCGGCAGCAGGGGACGCAGCGGAGCCGCGGCGAGCCAGCGCTGTCGCGGGCGGCTGCGGGTGAGGGGAAGGAGGCCGGAAGCGGCGAAGAGCATGCGGGGGGGGGGGGGGGGGAAGAGGGCGCGGCGCCAGTAGCTGTAGCGCGGCGTCGACGACACACGGCAAGGGCAGAGTGCGCTGGGGCGGGGCGCGCGTTGGCCGCAGGCGCAGGCGGTGGGCGCGCGACGTCCTGTACAGGAAAGGGGAAAGTGGGGAGGCGGAGCGCTGCCTCACCAGCGTTGCTGGGGAACGGGGGTCGGCGAGGCTCGGTGATGGCCGGCGATGGAGAGGCGAGGAGGCGGCGTCGGGCGAGGCAGATCGGCGCGGGGAGGCGCGCCGGGCGGCGTCGGCCGGGGCACCGAGCTCCAGGCGGCGGTGGGCGCGGGGCGCGTCGGGGAGGGAGGAGGAGGCGCGAGGGGAAAAGGGGGGGGGAGAGTGGGGGTGTTACAAATCTCCTCTACTAACAAGAATTCTCGTCCCGAGAATTAAGAAGTAGAAGGAAAAAGTTCGGGGTATTCCGCACGAAGATTATCCTCGCGTTCCCAAGTGGCTTCATCTTCAGTATGATTTGACCACTGCACTTTGAGGAACTTGGTAACCTTCTGACGGGTTCGACGTTCAGCTTCATCGAGAATGCGGATCGGATGCTCCTTATAGGATAGATCATCATGCAACTCGAGCATCTCGTGATCCACTGCTCGGTGTGGAGATTCCTTGAAGCATTGACGAAGTTGCGAAACATGGAAGACGTCGTGGATATGAGAGAATTGCGGCGGCAATTCCAATTTATACGCCACCTGTCCACGCCTAGCAACAATGCGGAAAGGACCAATGTAGCGCGGAGCTAACTTGCCCTTGATTCCAAAATGGTGAGTGCCCTTCATAGGTGTGACACGAAGATAAGCTTGATCACCAGGTTGATAAGTCAAACCCCATCGTTTGCGATCATAGTTGCTCTTCTGGCGGTCCTGAGCCGCCTTGAGATTTTCCCGGACAATACGAACTTGTTCTTCAGCGTGTTGAATAATTTCTGGACCAACAAGAGGTCGTTCCCCAGTTTCTGACCAATTCAGAGGGGTTCAACACTTACGTCCATAGAGAACTTCAAAGGGGGCCATTTTCAAGCTGGCTTGATAGCTGTTGTTATAGGAGAACTCGGCATATGGAAGAGATTCTTCCCACTTCTTGCCAAACGATATAACACAAGCTCGCAACATGTCTTCAAGCACTTGATTAACTCGTTCAACTTGGCCTTGGGATTGGGGGTGATAAGCTGAACTCCAGGTGATATGAGTTCCCATAGCCTTTTGAAAACTTTCCCAGAAATGACCAGTGAATATGCTGCCACGGTCTGAACTGATCTCTTTCGGGATACCGTGGAGTGAAACAATTCTAGAGATATATAACTCTGCTAACTGACTAGCAGTGATCGTCTCCTTGACAGGCAGAAAGTGTGCAACTTTGGAGAGTTGGTCGACGACGACAAAAATAGCATCGTGACCCTTCTGTGACCTGGGAAGTCCTGTAATGAAATCCATTTGCACTTTGTCCCATTTCCATAGAGGAATAGGGAGCGGTTGCAGAATTCCAGCAGGCTTCTGATGTTCTGCTTTAACGCGACGACAAACATCACATTCAGCAACATAACGAGCAATGTCCTGCTTCATTCTAGACCACCAGTATCTTTGACGGAGATCACGATACATTTTGGTGCTACCCGGATGAATAGACAGTGGGGTATCATGGGCCTCCTTCATGACTTTGTCAGTCATAAGCTCGAAGCGAGGTACGACAATGCGGTCTCTGAAATACAAGGTTCCATCTTCAGACAGCGAGAAATCCCTGTACTTTTCAAGGTGAAGATCTTTCTTCATCAAATCAACTTCAGCATCTTTAGCTTGCGCATTCTTAACAGCTTTCTCAAGATCTGGTTGTATCACAAGGTTATTAAGAGGACCCTGTGGAACAATACGCAGATTCAGCTTGCATAGTTCTTCAAAAAGACGAGGTTGAGCTCGCTTAACCATGAGGTTGTCGCAATAGGACTTGCGGCTTAAGGCATCAACCATCACGTTAGCCTTGCCAGGGGTATAAGAAATTCCCAAGTCATAGTCCGCAATGGTCTCCATCCATCTTTGCTGACGGAGGTTTAGAGATGGCTGAGTGAACAAGTACTTCAGACTTTTATGATCCGTGTATATCTCGCAACGATTACCGAGGAGGTAATGTCGCCACAACTGCAATGCATAGATCACAGCAGCTAGTTCTAGATCATGTACCGGATAATTCTCTTCATGTGGGCGCAATTGACGAGAGCCATAAGCAATCACTTTACGCTCTTGCATTAGGATACAGCCTAATCCTTCACGGGATGCGTCACAATAGATCACGAAGTCTTTGCGAGAATCTGGAGGAGCAAGAACTGGAGCAGAAGTTAGCTTGTCTTTGAGTGTTTGAAAACTTTCCTGACATTTTTCTGTCCATTCAAACTTAACGCCCTTGTGAAGCAGATCAGTCAAAGGCTTAGCAATCTTTGAGAAATTCTCGACAAAACGACGGCAATAGCTTGCGAGGCCGAGAAAACTTCTCACTTGCTTGACGTTCTTCGGAGGAGTCCAGTCCAGAATAGCCTGAACTCGTTCTGGTTTAACGGCAATGCCATCCTTGGAAATCACATGGCCGAGGTATGCCACTTCAGACAACCAGAATTCACATTTAGAATATTTGGCATACAGTTGGTGTTCTCGAAGTCTTTCCAGTACCAGACGGAGGTGTTCGGCATGTTCTTCTTTATTCTTCGAATAAACTAGAATATCATCCAGATATACCACGACGAATTTGTCGAGATAATCGATGAAGATATAATTCATTAGACGGGAGAATGTGGCTGGAGCATTTGTTAAGCCAAATGACATGACAGTGTACTCATAAGAACCATAGCGAGTAACAAATGCAGTCTTCGGAATATCCTCTTCACGAACACGGATCTGATGGTAACCCAACCTCAAATCAAGTTTAGAGAATACCGATGATCCAGTAAGTTGATCATACAAATCATTGATCCGAGGAAGCGGATATTTATTCTGAATGGTGGCTTGGTTAATGGGCCGATAATCCTGAACCAATCGGTTAGTTCCATCCTTCTTCTTAACGAAGAGTGAAGGTGCTCCCCAAGCAGAGGAACTGGGGCGGATGAAACCTTTCTTAAGTGATGTGTCGATTTCTTCCTTAAGCTCGAGAAGATGATGCGGAGGCATCTTATAAGGACGCTTCGCAATAGGAGTAGTGCCTGGTTTCAAGTCAATGACAAACTCAACAGCTCTAGCAGGGGGTATTCCTGGAAGCTCTTCTGGAAAGACGTCTTGAAAATCACGAACAACTGGAACGTCCTCGATGCCTTCAAGAGGTGAGGCATTCAATGCATTCAGAACATAAATCTGGCTCTCAGCATCCTGAGCTATTCGGGCTGAGTATTTGACTGTCTGGCCAGAAGGGTGAGTGAGCTGGACTTTCTTAGTGGCACAGTCAATCAAAGCATTGTGGGCGGTCAACCAGTCCATACCGAGAATGATGTCTATGTCGGAAGGTCCAAGAGCAATAAGGGAAGCAGAGAACATCAACCCTTCAATTTTTATCTGATTGTTGTGACTTACCATCTTGGTTTGCCACCTGGAACAGGGAGTGATAATCTCTAATGGTGTGGGCAATAACTCTAGAGGTAGCTCATGTCGCTGAGCAAATTGTTGAGACACAAAGGAATGTGATGCCCCGGAATCAAAGAGAACAGAAGCTGTAACTGAATTAACTGACAGAGTTCCCATCACGATTTTTGGAGACTCACGAGCTTCTCCCATTTTGACGTTAGTGACCTGGCCTCGGTCCATAGCAGACATCCTGGCCTTACGATTTCTGCATCGATGGGTTCGATGGCCCTTCGTACGACCATCAGGGGGACATGGTGCATCCTGAGGAGAAGCCATAACATTAGGCGGTCCATCATGAACCGTTAGTTGTCTCGACGGTGAAGGCAGGCGAGGTGCAACATATGACGGCCTTGGGGTTGGAGCAGGTCGGTGGTAAACATTGTGTGGGATCCAGACTCGACGTTTCTGAACAGGCTGACCCGAAGATGAGCCTACTTCACGAGTGCGTTTGAGCGACTCCTGGCATTCAGTCAGAGCTGTTTCAATTTGGAAAGATTTGCTGACAAGCGTTGCGAAGTCTGTGCAATCAAGGACTGCAAGTGCGAGTTTTATGTCAGTACGGAGTCCTTCACGGAATTTATCCTGCTTGCGGGCTTCAGTGCAGACGTCATCTTCAGCATAGTGGGACAATTCGAGAAATTTCCTCTGATATTCATCCACAGTCATTTTACCCTGAGAGAGTTTGCGGAACTCCTGTTTCTTCTGGTCCATCAGACCTTGAGGAATGTACCGTGCACGAAAAGCTGATTGGAATTCTTGCCAAGTGAGTACAGATTCAGCAGGCATAATACTCTTGTGACTTTCCCACCATTGAGCAGCTGGACCCTTCAGGTGGAATGTCGCAAAGGTGACGTAACTGTCAGGGGCAACATCAGCTGACTCCATTTCAAACATGATGTCACGAAGCCAATCATCAGCATCCATAGGATTGGTGGAGGTGCGGAAAACAGACGGGTTGAGGCACACGAATTCTGGCAGAGTTATTGGAGCATTCTGTTGCTGAGCATTCTGAGTTGGGAACTGAGCCAATATCCCGGCCATAACCTGACGGTTCAGTTCAAACTGCTGCATCATTGCGGCAATATAAGGTGGAGGTGGAGGATCGTCAGCCATCCTGCCAAATCAACAGGGGCAGTTTAGCAAGTAAAACTGCATATGTATGGAATTATTCATGAAGTAACACGCACGACAGAAGGAAGTGCAATAGATACTTCATCATAGTCACACCAGACATTCAAATCCACACATAGTCTCGATTACGAACCGACATTACGACAGCTGAAAAGAGAAGGCTAGACAACTAGGCGGCGCGCAGGCACGCGATATAGAAGTACACAACGAGACATAGCAAAGGCTACATCAACGTCGGAGAAAACTGACGGAGCGAGGAATCTGCAAGTGACAACACAGGGTGCCCTCGATAAAAGGATCCTGTATGCAGAACCTGGCCCAAAATCTTGAAGCAAGGGGGGATATTTTCAGAACTCCGGGTGGATGTGATCACGAGAGCCTAATGTTGGAGTTAGTAAAATCATTTAACCCGAATAGAAGAGAGGTCAGAGTCCCAGAGTAAAGGTCGAGGAGTAAAAGATCCTAATACCACCCAATTGGCGACGTGGGCCCGTAAGCCACACAGCCAAGTTAGTAAAACAGTTTTCCGGTTTCTAGACTCAACTTCGGCCAAGGAGTTGGAAAGGGGATTCCTACAGGCAGTCGGCTCTGATACCAACTTGTGACGCCCCCGGCCCGATCGTGCACTAATCATTCACGCAAATGCACACGATCAAGCCTAAGGACTCACGGGAAGATATCACAACACAACTCTAAAACATAAATAAAGTCATACAAGCTTTATATTACAAGCCAGGGGCCTCGAGGGCTCGAATACATAAGCTTGCGAACAAGCGTCAGCGGAAGCATCAGATATCTGAGTACATATATGAAATAGAAACAGAAAGGCCTTTAGAAAGGCGGGGCAAAATAAAACACTACGATCGAAAGGCGAAGGCCTCCTGCCTGGGACCCTCCGATCCTACTCCTGGTCGTCAGTCAACTCGTAGTAGTATCCATCCTCGGGGTAGTAGTAGCGATCGTCGGCGGGGGTAGCTGTCTCAGCGACTCCGTCATCTGGTCACGACGAAGTGATATGGGGGAAAAGGAAAGAAAAGCAACCGTGAGTACTCTGAAGTACTCAGCAAGCAAGGATCTACACTACATATGCAACATTATCAAAGGGAGGCTGTATATGTGGACTGGGCTGCAGAAATGCCAGAATAGAGAGAAGCCTAGTCCTATCGAAGACTAGCATCTTCAGCGGTCTTGCAGCAGTAGAAGAGAGTAGAACAATACCATATAATGTAGCAGTAATAATATCAACCTCACCCAGAGATCCTTTCTTGACTCCCTGCGAGAAAGCAATCCCAGAGCCATAAAGTCATCAAACCTCGTCCTGAGATCCTTTCTCGACTCCCTGTGAGAAAGCGATCCCAGAGCCAATACAGTCATCAACCTGTTAACGTCTCAAGGGTCCAGTTCTAGTTGTATCGATCGGGATACAACTCCGAGTGTCCTTTACCGTAGGACCGGCTATCGATAGAAGTGTTCTTCCCTGCAGGGGTGCACCAACTTACCCAACACGCTCGATTAACTTCGGCCGGACACACTTTCCTGGGTCATGCCCGGCCTCGGCCAAACGACACATCGCAACCCTACCTACAGCTCAGCAGAGAGGTCCCCGTCGGTCTACATCCTAAGCGCTCAGAGGTCTTGGGCCATCGCCCTGTGCACTCCGAGTCGTTGCGTGCAGGGGGAAGCCAGGCACCAGGGGGGGCGCCGGTCCGTCCCGGCCGCAAGGCTGAACTAGACGTCTGACAGAGCTTTCGGCTGATGCTACGATGCAGAACGCCCATACTATGCCCACGTGATGGTTAGTGCTATCAGACCAGAGGCCTGCTCGGATCAAATATCCAAATCGTTAATGGACTAGGGCTTGCGGAAACGAGCAGAGACTCACGAAAGATGTGACACCGTCGCCCCGTCTCGAGGACTTGCGGCAAGGGTTAAGAATGCCCGGCCGCGCCTCGTATTCATCACTCGGGCACCATCCAGGTCAACCCGTCTCGTAAAAGACTGTCGGGAACTCAGGTCCACCTCTACTGGGTGGTACCGCGTGTCCCTTCAGTCCTGTAGTAAAAGTAACTTCCTCGGGTCCCCCTTCGGGGCCGACCCGTCTCTATCAAGGTTCAGCAGTAAAGTCACAGGTCTTCAATCCCGTTGATCGGGTCTTCTGATAATCCAGCGGGGCAACAAGGATCAAAGTGGGGTCCTCTACCCATCCTATACTAAGCAGTTTAGGATAAGCAGGTAAGTATCAATGGCAGGTTACAATAAACAGGCTATGCATCAGAATAGGAGCAAACAGTAACAGTAGCAAATTCTAATGCAAGCATGAGAATATAGAATGGGCGATATCGGGATGATCAAAGGGGGGGGGGGGCTTGCCTGGTTGCTCGGCGGCACAGGCAAGGTCGTCAGTACTGGAACCAATCACCGGAGCTGCGTCGGCACCGAGCTCTATCGAGAGAGAAGAGGGGGAGGAAACAGTATAAATATAAAGCAAAGAAGAGCAACACAAAGTACGACATGACAATACGCAGTGCCGGGTGTGTCCTAACATATGGTTGCACGTCACTGAGGAAGGAGGAATCCATCCGGGAATGTTTTCCCGGTTCCGGACATTTGTCAGACAGATGACCGGAGGGGAACGGTTGCATGTTCTGATAGTTAGAGACATGTGACGGACGAACGGATTGCGTATTCGGATTCGTCTCGTCGTTCTGAGCAACTTTCATGTACAAAGAATTTCCATCAGAGTTACGGATTATTTAATATGATTTTCTAAAGTTTTTATTAATTTCTGGAATTTATTTAAATAGGTTGACTAAGTCAAATGGTCCAGTCAGCAGATCCAGTCAGCGTTGACTGGGTCAAGGTTTACCAGTCAACAGGGTCAAGGGGGACCCACATGTCATAGTCTACTAACACTAATTAACAGATTAATTAGACTAACTATTTAATTAGTTTAATTAAACAGAATGAATTAAGTTAATTATTCATTTAATTAACTAATTAATTAATATTTATTTATTTTTAATTCCATTTTAAACAGGGGCTGGGCCCCGTCTGTCATAGGCCCAGGGGGGAGCCTAGCGGGCGCTGGGCGTAGCCCGACTGGGCACCCGCCCAGGTCGTCATGGGAGGGACGGGCGCTGGGCGCCTGGACCCGGGCGCCCGACGGGGCGAGGCAAACAGGGCGGTGGCGGGGCGCCGACGGCCACCCTGACGAGCGGCAGCAGCTGCAAGCGAGGGGAGAGCAGCGGCAGGGCGAGGCCACGGGCTTGGGCCGGCAGCAGGGGACGGGCAGCGGAGCCGCGGCGAGGCCAGCGCTGTCGCGGGCGGCTGCGGGTGAGGGGAAGGAGGCCGGAAGCGGCGAAGAGCATGCGGGGGGGGGGGGGGGGGGGGGAGAGGCGCGGGCGCCATAGCTGCAGCGCGGGGCGTCGAGCGACACAACGGGCAAGGGCAGAGTGCGCGGGGGCGTGGCGAGCGTTGGCCGCAGGCGCAGGCGGTGGGCGCGGCGACGTCCTGTACGGGGGAAAGGGGAAGGTGGGGAGGCGGAGGCCGATGCCTCACCAGCGTTGCTGGGGAACGGGGGTCGGCGAGGCTCGGTGATGGCCGGCGATGGAGAGGCGAGGAGGCGGCGTCGGGCGAGGCAGATCGGCGCGGGGAGCCGCGCCGGGCGGCGTCGGCCGGGGCGCCGAGCTCCAGGCGGCGGCGGGCGCAGGGCGCATCGGGGAGGGAGGAGGAGGCGCGAGGGGAAAAAAGGGGTGGGGAGAGTGGGGGTGTTACACGTCCTTAGCCCATCTGACACGGAACATCGTCGCATCATGCATTTTAGCGTAGTCAAGCTCCCAAATCTCTTCGACCCTTCCGTAGAATCTTTCAGTTGTGCCATTGGCATCGGTCACGCATTCAATCGTCACCCCTGAGTTGTGGTAATCACTATCCATGTCTTTGGCCTTCGTGTAGAATGTGTACCCGTTGATATCGTATGCCTGATAGGTCGCAAGTTTGGGCGCGGGGCCATGTGCTAAGGCGTGTATGAGCAATTCGTCCGAACTGCCCTCTTCCGAGGGATTAGCAAGAACTTGCTCTTTGAACCAATGCAAGAAATTGGCGTTGTGCTCTATAGTAACTTCGTCGTCCGTCTTTCTCATCCCCTTATCACGGTACTTCTTTGCGATGGTTTCTTTCTGCAGTGTCACATAATCATCTACCACATCTAGGTGTTGTAGCACTACTAAGTTAGCCTTGTCAAAGTCGTTCTGTTGATCTGAGTAGTCCACGTGCAATTCCCTCCGGCCGTTGTTGTGACCATCTCCTCCGAGCCTCCCATGGTGCTTCTTAGCGGGCAAACCAACAACAGGGTCTCTGACGCCTATATAATTCTCGCAAAAGGAGATGCACTCTTGCGTCAGATACCCCTGGACGATGCTCCCATCGGGACGGGACATGTTATGAATGAATCCTTTGATGACCCCATTCATCCTCTCGAATGGCATCAAGCTGTGAAGGAATGTCGGCCCGAGGTCGATGATGTCGTCCACGATGTGGATACACAGATGCACCATGACGTCAAAGAACGCGGGCGGGAAGTACATCTCAAGCTCACATAGTATGACAACGATCTCTTCCTGTAGCCTTCGGAGCTGCTTCACACTGATGGACTTTTGAGAGATAACTTCGAAGAAGTTGCAGAGACCAGTAAGTGTGTCACGGATGTGCTTGTCCATTCTCCCTCTAATGGCAACCGGGAGTATCTGCGTCATCATCATGTGACAGTCATGAGACTTCATCTTGCTGAACCTTTTCTTCTTGGTGTCTAGAAATCTGCTTACCTTCCAATAGTAACCGGAACTAACTTTGATTCCCGTAAGGCACTTGATGAATTGATCGATCTCCTTCGAACTTAAGGTGAAGCAAGAAGGTGGGCAATAATTCTCCTCCTTCTTGTTGACTTTTCTGCCCCTTTCCCCCGCATCCATCTCCGTCTCCGTCTCCTCCGTCGACATTTTACAGGGCGGCATGTGGAGATCTCTCCTGATCTCCAAATCTTCCAAGTCTTTCCTTGCCTTCGGCCCATCCTTGGTCTTCTCTGGCATGTTAATCAGTGTGCCAAGCAAGCTCTCGAGGACATTCTTCGTGATATGCATTTGATCAAGGCAATGAGGCATGTCGTGATTGGGCCAGTACTCCAAGTCCCAGAAAACAGACCTCGTTTTCCATACCTTCAGCAGCGGCTCCGACGCCCTTTTCATCTTTCCCGGTGTGGGGCACTGTTCCCAATTTTTCAACTGCTCGTTGATTTCAGCACCGCTCCTCTTACGTGGAGGTCCTTGATGCTCAGCCAAACCATTGAATATATCTCCACATTTTCTCCACGGGTCATCCTTCTCGAGCCATCTACGATGCCCCATGTACACGATTTTCCCAGACCCGCCATCTTTCGTTAACGTAAGCTGCTGAGATGTTGTATCATCCATACACCTCGTGCATCCACAGTATCCGTGGCACACCTGGCCTGAGACATACCGTAATCGAGATAGTCGTGCACTGTCATCATCACCGCGGCTCTCATGGAGAAATAATTTCCTGTGCTGGCGTCCCATGTCTTGACCGGTGATTTCCGTAACGTGTCTAGCTCCTCTTTCAGTTGCCCGAGATACAGGTTAATGTCATTTCCCGGTTGTTTCGGCCCTTGAATCAGCATGCTGATGTGTATGTACTTTGTCTTCATGCACTTCCATGGGCGGAGGTTGTACATCCATACAAAGACGGGCCATGTGTTGTGGTTGGTGTTCTGGTTTCCAAACGGATTCATGCCATCGGTACTCGCGCCAAGCACGATGTTCCTTGCATCTTCTGTGAAAAATGGATATTCTGCATTGAATGCTCTCCACTGGCTAGCATCTGCAAGGTGTCTCAGCTTCAGATCATCTCCATCATCGGGCTTCTTCCTCTCCGCGTGCCAGCGCATGAGCTTTGCTTCCTTAGGATGTACAAAATACCGCTACAGACGGGGAGTGATCGGAAAGTACCATACAACTTTCTGAGGAGCTTTCTTTCCTGACTTCTTGTATCGAGAAGCATTACACACTGGACAGCTGGTTGTTTCAGCGTGCTCCCCCCGATAAATGATGCAATCGTTGATGCATGCGTGGTATCTAATGTGTGGCAGATCAAGAGTGCAAACGATTTTCTTGGCCTCCTCGACACTAGTAGGACACAGGTTCCCCGCGGGAAGAACATTATTATGTAGATAGTTCAAATGCTCATCGAGGCTTTTGTCTATCAATTTGTTTTTGGCCTTCATCTTTAGAAGTTCGAGCGTGAAACTCAAGCGGGTCACCTCGGGATCGCAACGGTCATACGATGGAGTCTTCAAGTCTACTTCAAGTTGCGCCAGCTTGGCCTCCTCTTTAGAAGCAGCTCTGTCGCTACTCGTACTCTTGCGAAGGAGGTCTCGAACATGAGGGTCCTGCACGACCGAACTTAGTAGCATCGAAGACTGCGGCGTGTAGTCTGCCGCCTCTTCTTCGCTGTGTCCGGAATCTTCTCCGCCACCGCCATGTCCGGACTCTTCCCCGCCGCCATGTCCGGCGCCATCGTCTTCGTGTCGATCGGTCATCTCTTCATCTAGCCCCATGTCGTTATTCCCTCCCATGTGGACGTCCTCATCATCATCTTCACTTATCCACCGAGTATAGCCATCCATGAAACCATTCATCAGCAGGTGCGCCTTTAAACTGCCATGAGCAAAAGGGTCCAAAAGGACTCCTTCTTTGCATCTTGTACACGGACATCTAATCCTAGTCCGATTATTTTCATACTTGTCCATCACCGCGGATTGCAAGTATTGCTCCACCTTCCATCCACTCACCTTCATGACCGACTGCATGGTATAACAAGCAAAAGGGTTATAAACAAAATGCATGCATGCATCAAAGTCATATAAAAATTTGGCATGGCCTTGCCTAAAGATAGGACATATCGAGTTTGCTCGAAATTCACCGAAATGGAAATAAATCGACATTTCGGCAAAACATAAGCAACTCAGGGGCATGTCACTCGCACGAATCCCTCCATATCTCAAACACACATATTCCCATTCTTGAAATTCACAACTTTTTACTCACCTGTCTCCCGAGAGAGATTGAGCACGGTTAATTAGATGCGGCCTTCTCTACCTATATATAGGGATCGAAATTGGATGACTAAATAGCTAGCTAGATCTAGTTGTTGGGAGGAGAGATGACTCTAGCTAATTAATGGAGATGGAAAGAGATGAGCTAGCTAGATCTATATGTATGGAAGGAGGGAGAGCCAAATAAATGAGGAAGATAGAGAAGAAAGGCCATTTATGGAGGAGAATTATGGTGGAGGGGGGCATTAATGGGGAGAGAAGAGAGAGAGATGGATGAGAGAAGAAGGGCAATAATGGTGGAGAAGTAACTTAGAGAGGGGAGAGGGGAGGAAGGGGGAGGGGGAGAGGGGTGGGTGAAAAGGTGGCAGTCACGCCTAGCAGTAGCGCTGTATTCCTGACAGCGCTACTGCTATGGTGCTTAGTAGTAGCGCTTGTTGGAAGCAGTGCTACTACTAAGTGGGGCCCATTAGCAGTAGCGGTGTTGTCAAAGAAAGCCCTACTGCTAAAAGCTTAGCAGTAGCACTGTATTCTGGACCGCGCTGCTACTAAAGATAGCATCGGTGGGCTCGTTGGGTCCCACTTATCAGTAGAGCTCTTTTCATTTTCAACGCTACTGGTAAGGCATCACTTGTAGCGCTGCCCTAGACCAGCACTGCTGCTAATTCGCAGCAGCGCTTGTTACTTTCCATCACTACTACTGATGTCCTACCTATAAGCATTCTCCTAGTAGTGTGAGGATGCCGATAAATCTCACCTCGGGTTTTGTAACATATCATGAAGCAACAGGAACAGCATACGATAACTAAAGGTTCACTCAAATATTCATTCGTGTGGGTATAGGGATCAATATGGATGTCCATGATTCCACTATTGATCATTGATCGGAAAGAGATTCAGTCATGTTTATACTTCACCGAACCTACAGGGTCACACACTTAAGGGTCACCTATCTATTGAATACCAGGTTAGGAGTCAGAGAGAAAGTCACCAGAAAAGTTTCGGAGACATTGGAATAGTTCCAGAGAGAAAGTCATCGGAAAATTTTCGAAGACACTGGAATAGTTTCAGAGAGAAAGTCGACGAAAAAGTTTCAAAGACGACGGAAAAGTTTCAGAGAGAAAACTGGAAGTGTTTCGGAGTAATCGAAAATGTTTCCGAGAAAAATCATCCTACCAGAAATGTTTCGTAACGCGTCCAGAATTATTTTAGGGGGTGCTGGAAATGTTCTGGCCCTTCTAGAATTTTTTCCAGATAAAACGGTCGAGGAAAACTATTTCATGAAAAGATCTCATAAATAGTGGGATGAATTGTGGCAATACAATTAGAGGAAAATATCTCATGAATAGTGGGATGAATAGTGGCAACACTACTAGGGGAAAATATCTCATGAATAGTGGGAAAATATATAAGGGCTTTTTGGTATTTCCCCCATAGCCTCTACCCCTCGCTTCCCATATAAAAAGAGGTGAGAGAGCTTTCCAACTCACTCATGTTTCTCTCAACACATGCCATGCAATGATCTGGCTTTCTTTCTCTCACTCCATTATATAGTTTTGTAGTGCCGAAAGGCTGCCTGGTTTCCAGCAGCGCCTAGTCCTAGACAGCGAAGCCCTGTCAGATAGCTGACACTGTATGTGTGCAACCCGGTAATGAGATAGAAGTTTTGATCTTCTGTTTGAGTGCCTGCCCGAAGGGCCGTCCGAGAGCCTACCCAAAGGGCTGTCCGAGGGACCACCCGTAGGGCTATCCGAGAACCTGCCCACAGGGCTGTCCGAGGCACCGCCCGAAGGGCTGTCTGAAGGACAACCCGAAGGGCTATTCGAGGGAGAATATCCTCACAGTTGGGAGGTTGTAAAATCATAGCTGCAAGGATATGCATCACCAATCTTCACCAACTCTCCTTCCGCTGCTACTACCAGTTGGTAATGATCAAATCAAAACCTTGTATGCATCTTCATAGTAATCCTGGGCATGTTCGTAGTGCGGATTTTTTTTGTTTTCTGCTGCATTCCCCCATAGTTATGTTCCTCATATCTAGTTTCTTCTAGAAGTTGTAACGGTGAGATCCACCTTGAATTCTAGTGTGCAGATGCTCGTGACAAAATCATTGCATCATACAACAAAGCTTGTGAGAGTGATGGCACTTACGAAACTTTAGAGTATGTTTTATGCAAAAGTGCCTTGCTATTCCTTTATGAAATTAAACAGATTCAAGACAACATGTAGAGTGCCATGCGTACTGAGATGTATCATGCAGTGATCATCATAGTTTCTAGAAAGACTACCAAAGCCCGAGTATGATAATCCTAGTTTGAATGAATTCTTTTTTTTTTGGAGGGAAAGTTTGAATGAATTAAATGCTAACGAACTTCCCATGCAGGAATGTCACCCTGAAGTTGAGGGTGATAATTATCAAGTTAGTTTTGGCAATAATGACAAACTAGAGGAATAATATACTCTTGATTTATCTATGCTAATGTCCAACTATGCTTCTTTGGACGATTTTCTTAAGCAGGCGAAACCATTAAAGAGTGTCGAATCATCCATTCCAAAGGAAGAATTTTATGAAGTGTTCCCCTACAATGGTAGCCAAGGTGACGTATTAAAATTTATTTATAAGTCTCTAACCCTTGCATTGCAAAAGTACAAGGAGACATGTCTTCCCAGCCCAGTGCATCTGTTCTCGCTTGAGAGCTAGGACCTCTTTACATACATGATGCCGATGCACCTTAAGAGGGTATGATTCCGACCGCAATTTGCTATGAGATGCTCCAAATAACGGTAGGACGTAAGTCTAATTACACTTCAGGTCGATATCCCTTGGGATCCAGGTGGATATGTAGAGCATCAAAGCCTAGCTATATGGAGCTAAAGAAAGTGCTGTCGGGAGGCAACCAAGAAGTAAGTTGGTGTCTTTCTTAGTTTTGTATCTTTTAACTCTAGAAATATGGCACTTTGCGTGAATTGTTATTAAAGTTGGTTTGGTTTAAGTCTTCATTAGGTGAAATTTTTTGTCCGCTCAAAATTTTATGTGTGGTACCATTGCTCAGTTAGATCTTCTCGTTATTTGCCTATACATGTGTTGGAACTAACCTCTCAGGAAAAAGAAGAAAAAGCCTGAAGAAATAGGTTGAAAAAGGCATCCAGAGGCTGAGACGTCATCTGGTTTGAGCAACCACACTCGTACTAGCGGTCGTACTATGGAGAAGAGGTTGTGCCAACAAAGTCAAGACATTTGACAGTGTCTGGTACAAGCGTGAGCACTCATACCAGTGCCCGTACCACACTCGGGCAGGAGTAACCGAAGGTCAACAAAACTGAGACGGCGTGTGGTAAGACCGCGAGCGGTTGTACCGCTGCTCGTACCATGTTCGGCCCAGAAACAACAGAAACTTCATTTTTCCATGACGGTGTGCGCTCGTACCCGCAGTCATACCATTGGGTGCCGATGCCATGTGGCACTCCAGAGTGAAAGATGGCAGATAGTACGACCGCGAGCGGTCGTACCCGCACTCGTATCGAGGCCAAAACCCCCTCATTTTGCATTTTTTCATAAGCTGAGGTCAGTGGGTTATATTTTAACTATCCGTTTGCACTCAAATAATTATTATTCACCTTTGAAGCCTCCCAACTAATAATTCTTTATAGCTTTTCATGTTTTCTTTTATTTCTTTTGCCCGATTGGGTATACGAACCACATTCGTATACCAAATCATGTTCTTTTTGTCTTGTGTGTTATTTTCATAGAGGTTTGGACCTAGCATAGGTAAGAGAAAATAACACAAATTTTCAACATAAAGAGATGTGATTTAGTGACATGAGGACTTCTATAACCATACTTGCCTTTCTCATAATAATTACATGTGGGATCATAATCAAATATAACAATATAGCTATCATATACCACATTCTCTTCATGAGCCACATGCATATATATTTTATCATTCTCCAATATAGTGCAATTGACATTAACTAAAGTCATGACCTCTCAAAACCCAGTTTTGACAATATTATCACAACATTGAACACTCTCCAAAGTACTGGGATCATTTCTGCATAAAGTCTTGACCTCTCCAAAGTAGTGGGATCATTTCTACATAAGAACAAGAATTGAAACACAAAAGAGAGCATCACAAAGTATATATCAAATACATTTAAGTTTAATCCACTTCCTATACATAGGCATCTTGTAAGTAAACAAATCATTAAGACATGCAATCCCTAGCATAGGCAAGAGAAAAGAACACAAATTAAAAACATTCAACATAAAGAGATGCTATTTAGTGACATGAGGACTTCTATAACCATACTTGCCTCTCTCATAATAATTATATGTTGGATCATAATCATATTCAACAATACAACTATCATATACCAAATTCTCTTCATCATCCACATGCATATATATTTTATCATTCTCCAGTATAGTGGGATTGACATTAACTAAAGTCATGACCTTTCCAAACCCAGTTTTGACAATATTATCACAAGACTGAACACTCTCCAAAGTAGTGGGATCATTTCTACATAAAGTCATGACCTCTACAAACTCACTTCCAAGAGTATTGAAAACATTATTATCGATTATATATTCATTACAAGACTCAAATAAATTTTCAAGGCCGCAATAAGTATCATAATTGTCTCCCCCATCATGATCATCATAATAAGGAGTAGGCATAACAAAATCATCCTCAATAGTGCCTACAGACATCGTGTCACCATAAAAAGGAATACTTTCATCAAGTGCAGTCATCTTCATCAATTGAATCATAAAGATTATCATGTTTATTCCAATCATACTTTTATTTCAATGAGATAGCCTTTTCTTTTATAGCCTCTTCATTATTAGCTATTGGTTAAAAGTATGTGACATGTTTGAAAAGTTCAGAAATTGTAGAATCCATATCCAGGTTTTTCTTTTACTTGCTTTGTGAGTTAATGATGCTATTGCTATAACAAGGTAAAAGAAGGATAACATTGAAATATTTTTGGTATTTTGAGTTTTTTGAAAAGCATCAAAGCAAACAAATGATAAATAAAAATAAAACTAACAAGATAGATAGTAAGAAAGCAAAGTGGTAATGTGTAGGACCTATAGTTGTGAAAGATAATTCCCCGGCAACGGCGCCAGAAATCTTGCTTGCTCTCCCGTAGGAGTGGTTGGGTAACCTAGAACGCGACAGAAAAAAAAATCAGTACAGCGAGCACGCCCAGGATCACTATGGAGATGCATACAAGGTTTGATCTGATCGTTAATGACTCGTAGCGCAGCGGAAGTAGAGTCGATGTTAATCGTCGGTGCAGATCCCTGCAGCTAGGATTTCCAACCTCCCAACCGTGAGGATGTACTCCCCCCACCATCTACCCCCGGACGGATCTCTGGGCAGCCCTTCGGGAGGCCTCAGAATCTCGGACGGTCACTCGGACAGCCCTTCGGGAGGCACACTCGAATAGCCCCACGGGAAAAAAGGACGAACCTACGACCTCTCTACGGGGTTGCACACATACGGTGTCATCTATCTGGTAGGGTTTCGTAGTCCAGAACTAGTTCCCACCGGAACACAGATAGCCTTTCGGCTCTACGAAACTATTTCGCTGGGAGGGAGAGAGAAAGCCAGATCATGCATGGCACTTGTATGTGAGAAAGAGTGAGTCTTTAGGCAGCCCCCTCCACCCCTATTTATATGCCAAGCCCAAGGGTGGCTTCTCCAAGAAGCTAAGGGGAAAAATACCAAAGAGCCCTCAAGGTGGCTTCTCCAAGAAGCTAAGGGGAAAAATACCAAAGGGCCCTCAAGGTGGCTTCTCCAAGAAGCCACCCAGAAAGCACTTTCACTATTCATGACGACATTTTTCAGCGTCCGTTCGAACCAAAAATATTTATGTGGGCTAAGAACATTTCCAGTAGCCACTAAAATAATTTTTGACGCGTTCCGAAACAATTCCGGATTAGTGATTTTCATCTGCGAAAAGCAACCAAGAAGCGGTTTTACTATTCAAGAAACCATTTTTCTGTGACCGTTAAATCCGAAAATATTTCCATGGGTCTTAGAATAATTCCAGTACCCACTAAAACAATTCTGTATGCGTTCCGAAACATTTTCAGATCAATGATTTCATTAGCGAAAAGCAACCACAGCGGTTCCAGCAGCTCCGGAACACTTCCGGTTTCTTTCTCCAGAAAAATACCAAAAGTTCCCAGAATCATTCTGGCACCCTCCAAGAATTTCTAGATGTGTGCCGAAACCATTTTGACTTAATGGTATACTCTGAAACAACTTTTCATTTTTACCGAAACTATTCCGGTGTTCTCTCTCCGGAACTCTTTCGTTGTCTCCGAAACTTTTTCGGTCAATTTCTCTCAGACTCCCTGTCTAGAATTCACTAGATAGATGACCCTTAAGCGTGTGACCCTATAGGTTCGGTGAAGTATAGACATGACCTAGAACAACTTTAGAACAATGATCAACATCAGAGCCATGGACACCCATATTGACCCCTATACCCACACGAATGAATATTCGAGCGAACCTCCAGTTGCTGTGTGCTATTCCTTTTACTTTGCGATATGTTACAAAACCCAAGGTGAGATTTGTCAGCATCCCCGTGGATCAATACTTGTCCACATTGCCAGTTACCTCATTGCCGGTTTTGATCTCTTTTCTCGTTTCCGCGTTCCGGCATCCCCGTGATCAAATCACATTGTCTGGACAGACGATGATGGATACCGTAACACCGAGAGGGCCCGAGAATATATCTCCATCGTCGGAGGTGTAAATCCCAATTTTGAGCTATCAAGTCCCTTGACATACTTTCTCATGAACCCGTAAGCTGCCGTAATTGCCACCCAGTTACGTATGACGTTTAACAAACCCCAAAGTTCATGAAGCAAGCATGAAGAAACTCGATACTCTCATGGTCTAAGGAATCATGCAAATGTTAACCATCTCCATGTTATTAACCATTAACTTGTGACGAATGTATCTCATAGCATAACATCAATTCGGGTCGATTCAACACAAATGTTCTTCTAACATTGTGCCCTCAAAGTCGCTGGCATAGAGATGCCAATGATCAGGAAAACAGAACCATCATGCAACACTTGAGCTAGTCTTAGAGGCTAGACTATTAATACATCTTACCGTTTATTATTCCACACGTCCATATGAGTCTTCCTCCAAGCCTCGTGGTTATTGCAGACTCGAGAACCACAACAGTTATAGCATGGAACATAAACATAATTATGAACAGGGAGATAATCAATAACATTTATTATTGCCTCTAGGGCATATCTCCTACAGACTCCCACTTGCACTAGAGTCAATAATCTAGTTAATGCTAATGCATTTTACACCTATGGCATGCAGGTGTAAAATATGCATCGCATGTGGTATAGCCTGATATCCAACGGATCTGACAACTTCAGCTCGGTGTGTATCTTTGCGAATCCTCGCGTTTTCACGCCTCCACAAAATTCATATTTTGTGTGGACTTGGCTTTGTATATATGTGAATCACATGTCGAACCTTGATTCCTCAGACTGAGCTATGGAGCAACTATTGCTACTTGTAAGCTGCGTTAGATTTTTGTCCCCGAAGAGGTGAGGATGATGCAGTATAGTAGAGTAAGTATTTCCCTCAGTTAAGAAACCAAGGTTATCAGTCCAGTAGGAGAACCAAGCAACACAGGCACTTGCACACACAACACAAACCTTTGCACCCAACGCAGACGAGAGGTTGTCAATCTCTCGGCGGTCAAGATATGATATTAAACGATATACGCTAGATTGATAGACTGATAAATAAATAAAAGATAAAAAGTGCAGCAAGTATTTTTTGTATTTTTGTATAAGTAAATGAGATAGATCTTATAATAAAAGTAGACCCGAGGGCCGTAGGATTCACTAGTGGCATCTCTCTCAAGAAAATAGCATACGGTGGGTAAACAAATTATTGTTGGGCAATTGATAGAAGTGCAAATAATTATGACGATATCCAAGGCAATGATCATGATATAGGCATCACATCCAAATCAAGTAGACCGACTCCTGCCTACATCTACTACTATTAATTCACACATCGACCGCTATCCAGCATGCATCTAGTGTATTAAGTTCATAAGAATGAAGTAATGCATAAAGAACAATGGCATGATGTAGTCACTAGGACTGAACACCGCAAGATCGAACCCATTACCGAGCACCTCTCCCCATTGAAAGAAGATCCAATCTAGTTGGCGAAACCAAACCAAAACTTCGGAGAAGAATTACAAGGCTATACGAAATCATGCATAAAAGAGATCAGCAATGAACTCATATAAAAGAAGGATAGAACTGATCATAAACTCACAATTCATCTGATCCCAACAAACACACCGCACAAAGTCATTACATCGGATGGATCTCCGTGAAAATCACGGAGACCATTGTATTAAGATACAAAGAGAGAGAGAGAGAGCCATCTAGCTACTACCTACGGACCCGTAGGTCTGTGGTGAACTACTCACGCATCATCGGAGAGGCGGCAAGGTTGATGTAGAGCCCCTCCGGGGTGAGCTTCCCCTCCGGCGGAGTACCGAAAAAGGCCTCCAGATGGAATTTGACGAGAACAGAGGCTTGCGGCGGCGGAAAAAGTATTTCGTGGACTCCCCGTAGGGTTTTGGAATATTTGGGAATTTATAGAGCTGGAGGTAGGTCGGTTGGAGCAGGGAGGTGCCCACACAACACTGGGGCGCGCCCTGGTGTTGTGTGGGGCCCTCCAACGTGATCATCCTTGGCCTCCAAGGTCCAGGTGATCCTTATCTTCAAAAAGTTTTGGGACGATTTGATCTTATCTGATATTGATTTCCTGCGAAATAAAAACAGGGCAGCAAATAGGAACTGGCACTTGGCACTAATTTAATAGGTTAGTCCCCAAAAATGATATAAAAATGTATAAAACGATAATAAAAACATCCACGAATAATAATATCATAGCATGGAACAAGCAAAAATAATAGATACGTTGGAGACGTATCAACTATCTGCAATAGTGTCCCATTGACCAAAGCCTTCTTGGAACCATACTAAGTTCATGAATGAACTATATGATTCAACATCTTGTTTGTCGCTTCGAAAGCGGCAACATACTTAGCCTCTGTTATAGAATTTGCCACAGTAACTTGTTTAGAATAATTCTAACTTACCGTGCCACCATATTGTGTGTTACACAAAACCCTCAAATTAAATTAAAAGTCGCATGGAGGAATGATGAAGACCGTATCGATGTAACCTTTTAGAATGAACTTTTCATGATGTCCGCTTGCGAGAAAACATGTCATCAGTGCTACTCTAGTACTCAATGACCCTTTTGCACTGTTGTCCCATGATCAGTACTTTTGATCACTTTGGTATCTATAGTCGCAACACCTTTTGAGTATCAGACATATCTGGTTGTTTTACATACCATGGAATACATGATTAATCCAAACACAAGAGTGTGTGGAATCTCCATCATGTATTTTGCTCATCAGTGTTATGGGACACCGAGTCTTGCAAAACTCTTTCCATGTGACTTTCGCAAGAATCACTCCTTGATGTTTTTAGTGTTAAACTATTTTAGCATCTTGTCAATATGTATTTTTGCTCGGCCCCATTAGGTAAATCTATCTCCATAGATCATCATGCCTAATATTGAGGCTATTTAGCCCAAGCACTTCATCAAAAAACTATTTTCAAATGAAATACTAATTCATGTCAAGAAATTTATTTCCAATTAACAATGTGTCAAGCACACAAGGTTTTTAGAAATATTATTATGCTCCCACTTACTTTCTTGAAACCACAAGCATCTTCGTTACCCATCGATGAAGTTCAAACCCCTTTGACCATTCCATCAAAAACGAAGATTCCAACTCCATTTTGCTCTCTTCTGTCCATTGCTGGAACTCTGAAGTTTGCATACTTACTAGCATCGTCTAGATTAACAAAATACCTTGGACTGTATCACATGCAAGTCCTCGGTTTCATTTCCATCAGATGGAAATCCTTTCGTCATCCATGTTTCATATCTCATGATTGAAATATGTAATAATTGCTAGTTTAACCCGAACCGATTTTAAGCATCGCTACGGTGAGAAAACCTCATCGCAGTCAACTCCTTGAACTTGTTATTGCAACAAGTCGAGCTTTATGGATAAAACATTTTTATCTGTATCAGTTTTTAGTTCCATAAATATTCGTTAGACTCTAAGTCTTCCGAAAGGTGTGTCAAGATTTTAATCTTGAAACACTTATATGGAAACTATCTCGGATTGTATTGGCATTTAGCCAATTCCGGAGTCAGGGCCCATCAATGCTTTCTTGTGTATCGTAGGTATACTGTTGTCTAACAACAATATCTCGTTTGCGCACCTAAGAGGTTTTCACGAGCTTTGCCTATGTTGTTCAGCTGCAAGTTCGACCGAAGTCCATACATCTCATGTAGAGGCTTCCATATCAGTCGCAGTAGGAAACTCTGGAATCACTTCCAAGGTTCCTTTCCTTTGATTTGATGACGAAGATACTTGTTATCTCGTCGAGTTGCACTGTCCTCCCACTCAAATTTTTTGCAAGAACCATTCTCTTTAAGAGCATACCGTTTTTGTGGCAAAATTCTTTGCCTCGGTATAGTGGTGGGGGAATACCCAATGACTTGGGATAACCTACAAAGTAGCACATGTCTTATTTGGAATAGGTCTGTAACCTTTTCCACAAGCCCCATATTTCAAATGTTTAAGAAAATATATAACATGGTTGGGCATACCATACCATGGCGTCAATTCAACAGACCTGACGGAGCTCTTTTCAGTGTAAGAAGCCACAGTCTCTAAAGCATTACTCTTAAAAGGGATAATGGCAAATTGATTTATGTCATCTTTGATCTTACCATGTCATAAATGGTTTGATTACATCTTCACGGACATTCCACTCACAGTGGTGTTCCGGGAGGTGTAAGTTATGAAACTCTTTTCACAACTCATCAGACATTCGCCAAACTTGTAACTCAAATATTCCTTTCCGCAATCTAATTGCAGAAACATAAGTTTCTTGTTACAATAACTTCTACCTCATTTTTTAAAACCTTTTGAATGAATTCAAAAGATCCAGACTTACGTCTCATCAAGTAAATATCCATATATCTACTTGAGTCATTTCAGAAGATAGACAAATCCACTGCCAGCAACAACATTTATTGGACTACACACATCACGATGTATGATCACCAATAAGTTCTTTGCTCATTCCTTATGGCCTGTGAACGGTATTTCAGTCACTTCTCTTTTTGGAGGAAACTGCAAGTGTCAGATGATTCATAATCAAACGACTTTAAAATCCATCATAATGGAATTTCTCCATGCGGGTTTCTCTAGTGTGACCAAATGCAGTGCCACACATGTGTGGAATTCTTTTAGTCTTGCCACATTTAGCATCAGTGTTATGAATGTATCATATTACCATCAATAATCATAACATACATCTCATCCTTTGATGGAAGCATGGCCCCTTATGTTATTCATAATACTAAACAACAATTGTTCTATTATGCACAACACTTTTGCAAAAAACATTATGCAAATGGGCTAGAGTGTGTAAAACTCTAAAATGAATTATGAAAGTAAATCCAAAGGTAATGTATTATTGTCAATATTCATAACATATATCTCATTCACAATGAAAGTATGGCCCTTATGTTATTCATAACAACGAACATTAAAAGTTCTCTTATGAACAACCTTCTTGCAAGATACCTTATGCAATGGGCTAGAGTGTGTAAAACTCTATAATGAATTATGAAAACAAATACATACGGTAATACACCGATGGAAGGTACAGTAACTTTTACTATGTTCCCAGCGCTTACCATAACCTCATTACTGGCAAGTTTTTTTAGGCCGTAGTAGTTCTTGTATCGAATTGCAACTGAATGCAATCGAGTGGGTATTCCTGTGATGAACTCACAATACCCAAGAATCAGTGATTAACATGTTTAATCACAATTCCCAAGAACTCTTTCTTTTTGACCTGCCTTCCAAACATCAATAACTTCTATGACTTTCATACATGAGCTGGACATTCCAGTCTTCTCTCTTTTTGCCTTTATACTTCCAACAGTTTAACTTTCAGTATTTCTCCTACTCTCAGAAGAAGTACCCAACTTTAAGAGTCGATTTTAGCCCCGGACTTCCTAGGGGTGAAAGTCTCACTAACACCCTTCGGACATTCCCTTTCTCTTTAAGTGGTTGTTTTATTCACCATCATCACATGACAGGCGTTCTTCTGGATCTCTCTGTTATTAGTCTAATGCATAGTAAACCCTTTTAGTAATAGTTTGCAAACAAACATTGCCATGTTTGTATCTGAAAACGATTTTCAGTTCCATGAATATCACATAACTATCCCAAACTTTCAAAGTTCGGGTCTCATGGAAGCAAACATATTGCACTTTGACTATAACAGAATTCTAGCTTTTGGATCAAAGGATGAGAGTCACATCATCCATAGCATCATCGGGAGAATACTGAAAGCATGCGATAGGACAAAGTCCTTCTCGACACTCTTGCGGACAATCCTCAAATTACGTTACCAATTGTAAAGTTTTAACCAGATAAAAATAGCTTATTCAATTTTAATAGGGAAGGTGGAAACGCGAGCCATTATTCTACAACTATTATGCAAATGTCACGTAGACAACATTCATAACTAATTGCACTGAGAATTTTAATTCTGCAGTGAGCTCCCACTCAAATCAATATCTCTCAAAATTGATTATGAGTGAAACAAGATCCGCATTTCAATTCGACGCCATTGACGGGGTCATCACTGATGACGCGAATTTCAATCGGTAGGCCAACTTGCCAATCACATCTCTATGTGATTCTTGTTCATCTTTCGATGGGCGTGTTCCGAGCTCAGGACTCTCCTGCCTGAACGTGAAAGACAACCAAGTGATCTTGCTGCGAGGTCTGACCTCGCCCGCCTCATTCCTCTCAATTCGTTCATGCTCATGTGTACATGTCGCACCCCGAAAGGATACGAATTACAGACGGTGCTATACTTGGGAGAAGACTAACTACTTTGATATTTTTGTGAGATATCACCCTAATAAAAAGCGACTACCACGCAATTAAAAGGGTGCATCATAAGGGATAAACATCTCAGGTAATTCATAATAGCATGATATGGTATAGCCCTTTCTGACGGAGAAGTCTTTAATTTCTTCATCTTCGGCATTCGCGTCGGTGTTTACTTCGCGAAGTTCGCCACCACCTTGTCGATGCACCAGATAATATTGCTATCTCTATAGCTAATAAAATAAGTGCATTGCAAAAGGTTGACACACAGGTCATGAAAGTGACAATCATATGGCTCCAGCCATCATGCCGAACCATGACACGCAGGTCATGTTAATTTACATTATATAGTTATCTCATACGTAATCAAATTAAATATGAGCACTGCTATACCACATAACATGCACATCTCATGTCATCCTGCAAAACCAACTTAGATGCCTCTAATTGGTTTATGCAAAATTTTCTTTTTTGTGGCTTCTAAGGTTTCAACCAAACTGAAGCTACCAATGTTCATCATCAAGCATGACTATTCAAGTAGCTAGATTAACTTGGCGGGGTGTATGAAACACGAGATAATAAAATCTCGAGCCCCATACTAAACTTCGTCATACGCATGACCCCCATGCAGATCATATCTGCATTGCCCTTTAGTCTGCAAAATTTCATCTTTCTTTTAACTATGCTGGAACCCAAAGAACTGAAGCACTTCGTTGATCAATAAGGATCGTGGATTGCCAGAACTTTGTGAAATTCCTCCATACCATTATCAAGATCAGAAATACGCAAATTCCAGGGAAGCAACAAGAACCTTGAGTAACACATTTCATCTGCTACCTGCATAAATAATTTCCAGTAATAGAACTCATCTACAACAAATTATATTGTGCAATACCCATACATCTCATGTATTCTAGATCGCAACCGGCATCTACGCATAGCACGGCTCATGATGCCACTGTAGGGGAACGCGACAGAAAACAAAAAAATTTGGTACAGCGAGCACGCCCGGGATCACTATGGAGATGCATACAAGGTTTGATCTTATCATTACCGACTCGTAGCGCGGCGGAAGTAGAGTCGATGTTGATCGTCAGTGCAGATCCCCGTAGGGAGGATTTACAACCTCCCAACCGCGAGGATGTACTCCCCCGTCTGCCCTTGAACGGATCTCCGGGCAGCCCTTCGGGAGGCCTCGGAATCTCGGACGGTCACTCGGACAGCCCGTCGGGAGGCAGACTCGAACAGCTCCCTGGGCAAAAAGGACGAACCTACGACCTCTCTACGGGGTTGCACACATACGGTGTCATCTATCTGGCAGGGCTTCGCCGTCCAGAACTAGTTCCCACCGGAACACAGATGCTACTTCTTGAGCTTGCGTTGGTTTTTTCCTTGAAGAGGAAAGGGTGATGCAGCAAAGTAGAGATAAGTATTTCCCTCAGTTAGAGAACCAAGGTATCAATCCAGTAGGAGACAACGCACAAATCACCAATACCTGCACAAACAATCAAACACTTCACCCAACGTGATAAAGGGGTTGTCAATCCCTTCACGGTCACTTGCAAAAGTGAGATCTGATAGAGATAGATAAAACTAAACAAAAGATAAAGTAAATATTTTTAAGGTTTTTGGTTTATAGATCTGAAAATAAAAGATTGCAAAAATAGTAGATCGGAAAGTAATATGATGGAAAATAGACCCGGGGGCCATAGGTTTCACAAGAGGCTTCTCTCAAGATAGCAAATAATACGGTGGGTGAACACATTACTGTCGAGCAATTGATAGAAAAGCGCAAAGTTATGACGATATCCAAGGCAGTGATTATGAAATATAGGCATCACATCCGTGTCGAGTAGTTCGACTCCTGCCTGTATCTACTACTATTACTCCACACATCGACCGATTCCTGCCTTCATCTAGAGTATTAAGTTCATGAAGAACAGAGTAACGCTTTAAGTAAGATGACATGATGTAGGGGAATAAACTCAAGCAATATGATGTAAACCCCATCTTTTTATCCTTGATGGCAATAATACAATACGTGCCTCGCTGCCCCTACTGTCACTGGGAGAGGACAACGCAAGATTGAACCCAAAGCCAAGCACTTCTCCCATGGCAAGAAAAACCAATCTAGTTAGCCAAACCAAACCGATAGTTCGAAAAGAATTACAAGGATATCAAATCATGCATAAAATAATTTAGAGAAGATTAAAATAATATTCATAGATAAGCTGATCATAAATCCACAATTCATTGGATCTCGATAAACACACTGCAAAAGAAGATTACATCGGATAGATCTCCAAGAACATCAAGGAGAACGTTGTATTGAGAATCAAAGAGAGAGAAGAAGCCATCTAGCTACTAGCTATGGACCCGTAGGTTTGAGGTAAACTACTCACGCTTCATCAGAAGGGCAATAGAGTTGATGTAAAAGCCCGCCGTGATCGAATCCCCCTCCGGCAGGATGCCGGAAAAGGCCCCAAGATGGGATCTCACGGGAACAGAAGGTTGCGGTTGTGGAAAAGTGTTTTCGTGGATGCTTCTGGTGGTTTGGGAATATATGTGAATATATAGGAGGAAGATCTAGGTTAGGGGGTCACCGAGGGGCCCACAAGGCAGGGGGCGTGCCCTACCCCCTGTGGGCGCGCCCTCCCCCCTTGTGGCCGCCTCGTGGCTCTTCTGACTTGCACTCCAAGTCTCCTGGGTGTCTTCTGGTCCAGGAAAAATCATCGCGAAGGTTTTATTCCGTTTGGTATTCCTTTCCTGCGAAGCTCAAAAACAAGGAAAAAACAGAAACTGGCACTGGGCTCTAGGTTAATAAGTTAGTCAAAAAAATAATATAAAATAGCATATTAATGTATATAAAACATCCAAAACAGATAATATAATAGCATGGAACAATCAAAAATTATAGATACGTTGGAGACGTATCAAGCATCCCCAAGCTTAATTCCTGCTCGTCCTCGAGTAGGTAAATGATAAAAACATAATTTTTGATGTGAAATGCTACGTAACATATTTATCCATGTAATTTTATTTATTGTGGCATGAATGTTCAGATCCATAAGATTCAAAATAAAAGTTTAATATTGACATAAAAACAATAATACTTCAAGCATACTAACAAGGCAATTATGTCTTCTCAAAATAACATGGCCAAAGAAAGTTTATCCCTACAAAATCATATAGTCTGGCTATGCTCCATCTTCATCACACAAAGTATTCAAATCATGCACAACCCCGATGACAAGCCAAGCAATTGTTTCGTAATTTTGGTGTTCTCATACCTTTTCAACTTTCACGCAATACATGAGCGTGAGCCATGGACATAGCACTATAGGTGAAATAGAATATGGTGGTTGTGGAGAAGATAAAAAGAGGGAGATAGTCTCACATGAACTAGGCGTATTAACGGGCTATGGAGATGCCCATCAATAGATATCGATGTGAGTGAGTAGGGATTGCCATGCAACGGATGCACTAGAGCTATAAGTTTATGAAAGCTCAAAAGAAAACTAAGTGGGTGTGCATCCAACTTGCTTGCTCATGAAGACCTAGGGCAATTTGAGGAAGCCCATCGTTGGAATATACAAGCCAAGTTCTATAATGAAAAATTCGCACTAGCATATGAAAGTGACAACATAGGAGACTCTCTATCATGAAGATCATGGTGCTATTTTGAAGGACAAGTGTGGAAATAAAGGATAGTAACATTGCCCCTTCTCTCTTTTTCTCTCATTTTTTTTGTTTGGCATCTTTGGCCTCCCTTTTATTTTTTTCCTCACATGGGACAATGCTCTAATAATGAAGATCATCACACTCTTATTTACTTACAACTCGATACATAGAACAAAAATATGACTCTATATGAATGCCTCCGGCGGTGTACCGGGATGTGCAATGACTCAAGAGTGACATGTATGAAAGAATTATGAAAGGTGGTTTTGCCACAAATACGATGTCAACTACATGATCATGCAAAGCAATATGACAATGATGGAACGTGTCATAATAAAACGGAATGGTCGAAAGTTGCATGGCAATATATCTCGGAAATGGCTATGGAAATGCCATAATAGGTAGGTATGGTGGCTGTTTTGAGGAAGGTATATGGTGGGTTTATGGTACCGGCGAAAGTTGCGTGGCACTAGAGAGGCTAGCAAAGGTGGAAGGGTGAGAGTGCGTATAATCCATGGACTCAACATTAGTCATAAAGAACTCATATACTTATTGCAAAAATCTATTAGTCATCGAAACAAAGTACTACGCGCATGCTCCTATGGGGATAGTTTGGTAGGAAAAGACCATCACTCGTCCCTGACCGCCACTCATAAGGAAGACAATCAAAAAATACCTCATGCTCCAACTTCATTACATAACGGTTCACCATACGTGCATGCTACGGGAATCACAAACCTCAACAGAAGTATTTCTCCAATTCACAATTACTCACTAGCATGACTCTAATATCACCATCGCTATATCTCAAAACAATCATAAGGAATCAAACTTCTCATAGTATTCAATGCACTTTATATGAAAGTTTTTATTATATCCCTCTTGGATGCCTATCATATTAGGACTAAATTCATAACCAAAGAAAATTACCACGCTGTTTAGAGACTCTCAAAATAATATAAGTGAAGCATGAGAGTTCAATAATTTCTACAAAATAAGGCCACCGCCGTGCTCTAAAAAGATATAAGTGAAGCACTAGAGCAAAATTGCCTAGCTCAAAAGATATAAGTGAAGAACATAGAGTATTCTAATAAATCGCGATTCATGCATGTCCCTCTCAAAAGGTGTCTACAGAAAGGATGATTGTGGCAAACTAAAAAAAACAAAGACTCAAATCATACAAGACCCTCCAAGCAAAACACATATCATGTGGGGAATAAAAATATAGCCTCAAGTAAAGTTACCGATAGACGAAGACGAAAGAGGGGATGCCTTCCGAGGCATCCCCAAGCTTAAGCTATTGGTTGTCCTTCAATATTACCTTGGGGTGCCTTGAGCATCCCCAAGCTTAGGCTGTTGCCACTCCCTATTCCATAGTCCATCAAATCCTTACCCAAAACTTGAAAACTTCACAACACAAAACTCAACAGAAAATCTCATAAGCTCCGTTAGTATAAGAAAATAAATCACCACTTTTGGTACTGTTGTGAACTCATTTTTTATTTATATTGGTGTAATATCTACTGTATTCCAACTTCTCCATGGCTCATACCCCCCGATACTACCCATAGATTCAGCAAACAACACATAGAAAACAGAATCTGTGAAAAACAGAACAGTCTGCGAAGATCTGAATTGTTCTAGTACTTATTTAACTCGAAAAATATGGAAAAATTAGGACAACAGTGGAAATTGTATATCAATCTTGTTTAAAAAATTCATGGTTTTTCCACACACCAGTGAATCTAAACAATTCTCAGAATGGACGCAAAAGTTTCTGTTTTTCAGCAAGATCAAATCAACTATCACCGTAAGCCATCCCAAAGGTCTTACTTGGCACAAACACTAATTAAAACACAAAAACACATCTAACCAGAGGCTAGATGAATTATTTATTCAAAACCAGAAAAGAAAAATATTGGGTTGTTTCCCAACAAGCGCTTTTCTTTAAAGCCTTTTAGCTAGGCGTTGATAATTTTGGTGATGCTCACATGAAAGATAGCAATTGAAACACGAAAAGAGCATCATGTAGCATGTGAAAAACAAGTTTAACTCTAAAATACTTCCTATGCATAGGCATTTTATAAGCAAACAAATTATCAAGACAAGCAAAAACTAGCATATGCAAGGAAAAAGAAAGAAACAATAGCAATCTCAACATAACGAGAGGTAATTTAGTAACATGAAAGTTTCTACCACAATATTTTCCTCTCTCATAATAATTACATGCGGGATCATACTCAAATTCAACAATATAAAAATCACATAAAATATTCTCTTCATGATTCACATGCATGGAAAGTTGACACTCTTCCAAAATAATGGGATTATCATCAAATAAAGTCATGACTTCTCCAAACCCACTTTTATCATAAATTTCATGAGATTGATCATTCTCCAAAGTAGTGGGATCATTATTACCTAGAGTTGACACTCTTCCAAACCCACTTTCAATATTATTTCAAACACTATTATCATCAGGCTTAAATAAATTTTCAAGATCATAAGAAGAATCACCCCAATCATGATCATTGCAATAAGTAGTGGACATAGCAAAACTAGCATCCCCAAGCTTAGGGTTTTGCATATTATTAGCACAATTGACATCAATAGAATTTATAGTAAAACCATTGCAATCATGATTTTTATTCAAGGAGCTATCATGAATCACTTCATAAATTTCTTCATCACAATTTTCAGATTCACGAATTTCAAGCAAAACTTCATAAAGATAATCTAGTGCACAAGACTCACTAGCAATTGGTTCATCATAATTGGATCTCTTAAAACGATTAGCAAGTGGATGAGGATCCATAAACTTTTGTTTCTGAATTTCAATAAACACACAATTATATCAAGCGGACAAGCAAACAAGCCAAGTAAGACATAGAGGCAAATGGAAAGAAGGCAAATAAAAAGGCAAATATTTTTGAAAATCATTTTAGAAGTGGGGGAGAGCAAAACGGGAGGCAAATGGCGAATAATGTAATGCAAGAGATGAGATTTTATGATGGGTACTTGGTATGACTTGACTTGGCGTAGATCTCCCCGGCAACGGCGCCAAAAATTCTTCCTGCTACTTCTTGAGCTTGCGTTGTTTTTTCCCTTGAAGAGGAAAGGGTAATGCAGCAAAGTAGAGATAAGTATTTCCCTCAGTTAGAGAACCAAGGTATCAATCCAGTAGGAGAAAACGCACAAATCACCAATACCTGCTCAAACAATCAAACACTTGTACCCAACGCGATAAAGGGGTTCTCAATCCCTTCACGGTGACTTGCAAAAGTGAGATCTGATAGAGATAGATAAAACTAAACAAAAGATAAAGTAAATATTTTTAGGGTTTTTGGTTTATAGATATGAAAATAAAAGATTGCAAAATAGTAGATCGGAAAGTAATATGATGGAAAATAGACCCGGGGGCCATAGGTTTCACTAGAGGCTTCTCTCAAGATAGCAAATAATACGGTGGGTGAACAAATTACTGTCGAGCAATTGATAGAAAAGCGCAAAGTTATGACAATATCCAAGGCAATGATTATGAAATATATGCATCACGTCCGTGTCAAGTAGACCGACTCCTACCTGCATCTACTACTATTACTCCACACATCGACCGACTCCTGCCTGCATCTAGAGTATTAAGTTCATGAAGAACAGAGTAACGCTTTAAGTAAGATGACATGATGTAGAGGAATAAACTCAAGCAATATGATGTAACTGTACAATAGAGTAATGCTTTAAGTAAGATGACCATCTTTTTATCCTCGATGTCAACAATACAATACGTGCCTCGCTGCCCCTACTGTCACTAGGAGAGGACACCGCAAGATTGAACCCAAAGCCAAGCACTTCTCCCATTGCAAGAAAAACCAATCTAGTTGGCCAAACCAAACCGATAGTTCGAAGAGAATTACAAGGATACCAAATCATGCATAAAAGAATTTAGAGAAGATTCAAATAATATTCCTAGATAAACTGATCATAAATCCACAATTCATCGGATCTCGACAAACACACCGCAAAAGAAGATTACATCCGATAGATCTCCAATAACATCAAGGAGAACGTTGTATTGAGAATCAAAGAGAGAGAAGAAGCCATCTAGCTACTAGATATGGTCCCGTAGGTCTGAGGTAAACTACTCACGCTTCATCGGAAGGGCAATAGAGTTGATGTAGAAGCCCTCCGTGATCGAATCCCCCTCCAGCAGGATGCCGAAAAAGGCCCCAAGATGGGATTTCACGGGAACAGAAGGTTGCGGCGGTGGAAAAGTGTTTTCGTGGATGCTTCTGGTCGTTTGGGAATATATGTGAATATATAGGAGGAAGATCTAGGTCAGGGGGTCACCGAGGGGCCCACAAGGCAGGGGGCGCGCCCTACCCCCTGGGCGCGCCCTCCCCCCTTGTGGTCGCCTCGTGGCTCTTCTGACTTGCACTCCAAGTCTCCTGGGTGTCTTCTGGTCCAAGAAAAATCATCGCGAAGGTTTTATTCCTTTTGGACTCCGTTTGGTATTCCTTTCCTGCGAAGCTCAAAAACAAGGAAAAAACAGAAACTGGCACTGGGCTCTAGGTTAATAAGTTAGTCCCAAAAATAATATAAAATAGCATATTAATGTATATAAAACATCCAAAATAGATAATATAATAGCATGGAACAATAAAAAATTATAGATACGTTGGAGACGTATCAACAGACAGCCTTTCGGCTCTATGAAACTATTTCGCTGGGAGCGAAAGAGAAAGCCAGATCAAGCATGGCACTTGTATGTGAGAAAGCGTGAGTCTTTCGGCAGCCCCCTCCACCCCTATTTATAGGCCAAGCCCAAGGGTGGCTTCTTCAAGAAGCCAAGGGGAAAAATACCAAAGGGCCCTCAAGGTGGCTTCTCCAAGAAGCCACCCAAAAAGAACTTTCACTATTAATGACGACATTTTTCAGCGTTCGTTCGAACCAAAAATATTTATATGGGCTAAGAACATTTCCATTACCCACTAAAATAATTTTTGACGCGTTCTGAAACAATTCCTGATTAGTGATTTTCATCTGCGAAAAGCAACCAAAAAGCGGTTTTACTATTCATGAAACAATTTTTCCGCGACCATTAAATCCGAAAATATTTCCATGGGTCTTAGAATAATTCCAGTACCCACTAAAACAATTCTGGACGCATTCCGAAACATTTTCAGATCAATGATTTCATCAGCGAAAAGCAACCAAAGCGGTTCCGGCAGCTCCGGAACACTTCCGGTTTCTTTCTTCGGAAAAATCCCAGAAGTTCCCAGAATCATTCTCGCACCCTCCAAGAATTTCTAGACCTATGCCAAAACCATTTTGACTTAATGGTATACTCTGAAACAACTTTTTGGTTTTACAGAAACTATTCCGGTGTTCTCTCTCCGGAACTCTTCCGTTGTCTCCGAAACTTTTTCGGTCAATTTCTCTCAGACTCCCTGTCTAGAATTCATCAGATAGATGACCCTTAAGCGTGTGACCCTATAGGTTCGGTGAAGTATAGACATGATCCGGAACACCTTCCGAACAATGATCAACATCGGAGCAGTGGACACCCATATTGACCCCTATACCCACACGAATGAATATTCGAGTGAACCTCCAGTTGCCGTGTGCTATTTCTTTTACTTCGTGATATGTTACAAAACTCGAGGTGAGATTTGTCGGCATCTCCGTGGATCAACACTTGTCCACAATGCCAGTTACCTCTTTGCCGGTTTTGTTTTCTTTTCTCGTTTCCGCGTTCCGGCATCCCCGTGATCAAATCACAATGTCTGGCCAGATGATGATGTATACCGTAACACCGAAAGGGCCCGAGAATATCTCTCCACCATCGGAGGAGTAAATCCCAATCTTGAGCTATCAAGTCCCTTGACATACTTTCTCATGAACCCGTAAGCCGCCATAATTGCCACCCAGTTACGGATGACGTTTAACAAACCCCAAAGTTCATGAAGCAAGCATGAAGAAACTCGATACTCAAATGGTCAAAGGAATCATGCAAACGTTAACCATCTCTGTGTTATTAACCATTAACTTGTGACGAATGTATCTCATAGCATAACATCAATTCGGGTCGATTCAACACAAATATTCTTCTAACATTGTGCCCTCAAAGTAGCTGGCATAGACATGCCCATGATCAGGAAAACAGAACCATCATGCAACACTTGAGCTAGTCTTTGAGGCCAGACAAGGATTACATCTTACCGTTTATTATTCCACACGTGCATATGAGTCTTCCTCCGAGCCTCGTGGTTATTGCAGACTCGAGAACCACAGCAGTTATAGCATGGAACATAAACATAATTATGAACAGGGAGATAATCAATAACATTTATTATTGCCTCTAGGGCATATCTCCTACATAACCCCCAAGTGTAAGGGTGATGTAACCTAGCAATAAGTATTTCCCTCTATTGAGAACCAAGGTTTATCGAACCAGTAGGAACTAGCAGTGTGACCCGCGCATTTGCGCGGCTAGGTTTTCAAATATTTAGTTTTCCACCAGATTGTATAAATCATGCTCTTTTCTATTTCACTACATGTTTTAGTGCGTATGTTTCCACTTATAATTTGGCTCCATCATATAGTATTTTTACTGATAATTAATCTAAATAATTGATTTAATTACACTATTTTTCTATATTAATATACCATTGATATAAGGAATTACATTCATTGACTTACCCCTCTCTCTCTCTCTCACACACAGACACGCCGTATTTTTTCTTGTCATGTTTATGTTGCATTGATCTATATCTCTTCAACAACACAAAAATTGTGTTGTAATATAAATACTTTACATGGTTTGTCTAACGACAATTTTGTTTGAAAATTAGGTCTCACTCATTTCTCCCTTGCCAACCTAATTTATTGTTTAGTCATCTTTACCACTATCACCATAGCGTGTTCTCTCTTACTGTATATACACAGTTTTGCCACGACTTACAATTTCTGTCATAACTAAAACCACTTAATGTGTACTTGTCATGGCATGTCACTTCCATATCTATTGTTATAGTCACAACACCCTTTTGCTTCCCATACGATTTATTGCTCACACACCTGTGACATTGGAATTATCTATCTATTTGGCTTACCGGTGTCTTGCATGAATTGAACATGTTGCTTGCACATGCATTTAAAACAAATCTAAAATTGCCATAAATTGTCTGTGATCATTTAATGAAGCACACCTTAACTCGTCTTGATCAAACTGTTGTCATTTTTTTTTCTTAGTGTCGAGCTCACAATTGTTGATACTCCTACACTTGCAAGGTTGAAAATAGTTATTAGTTATTACGTGCTCATATCGCATAGATTTTTTTTACTTTTTAAAATATATACCAAAATTTATTTGCCTATAATCAAACAACTAATTTTAATAACAAAAAAAAACAATTTTATGAAATTCTACAGTCTTTATTTTTAGTTTAGAATTATATATGTGGACTTTTACTTTATATATTATATACATTGTAAAGGTTAATTATATATTGTCTACCACCTTAATTTCTAAATTAGTTTGCAGCAAAGTAGTTGGATTTCTTCATTGCTAACATCATTGCTGATGTCATACTTGTATATTAATACTATAGAAATCCATCAATGCTATCCAGGATGCCTGTTCCGTTCGAGAATTTCCGTGAGAATCGGGCACATGTTTTTTACTTTCCGAGCTAGACTCAGTTTTGAAGACGGAGGACTCTCAGGTGCGGCCAACGCTTTTTGTAGCTAGACTTTTTTTTGGGACATATTTTGTAGCTCAGTTTTTCTAGAACTCATCTAGATGAGATATAATTTGGTCTCATTCACGTTTTATAGCCATTGGATGTGATGCTATAAGATGCGTGTGTGCTGACGTGGGTTGTATCTGTTCTTGTTTCCAGGTGAATGAGACCATATTATATCTCATCTAGATGAGTTCTAGGTACTCACTACTTGAACACGAAGGACAGAGCACGTACTCGGTCACTTTTTTCCTTACCTATGTAATCTTACACGTGACTGTTTTAGACATATCTTTATATATAAAATATGAGCGGATGAAAAAAGATGCCTTGGACTATTTAGACGTGACATGTTGACTTAGTTGTACGCGACAATATTTGTGTGTAACATTGTATCTTTTAGATCTCAACCGTCAATATCTAAAACTAACGACCGTGATAACTTAATCTATGTGGATTAATGTGGTGGCTTGTTTGACTTCTGTTTTAATTATACTAGTCATCCACGCGTGCACCTGCACGGGCTAGTGATTTTATATGACTATATGGTGCTATCCAATATAATTCGTGGAACTTAACCATCTAAACATAATAGAAAAATATAACATATTTATATAGATTTCATTAATAGTATTATATGAGTGTCACTTTTTTTGAAAATTAAAGACTAACTATTTTATATAAACTTCAATAATACTATTAGAAAAATGGAACAGGAACAATAAAATTATATGAGGATTTTCAGTTGTGAGCATTATCTGAATAAACATCCAATGATTGGTTAATTTTTTTAGTTACCTTCAAGTATGTACATGAAAAACATGTACAATCATGTTGATATTTGCACAGAGGGGTGGTTGTTAAGGTAAGAAGAATATGCAAACATAGTAATCACAGATAGAGATAAAAAAAAATTGAAATGAAGGGAGACTTACGGCTACAATATCCATCACCAATAGGAAACTAACATACATAAAGTTTCTCTACAATATTGCAAGCATCCTTGATATAGTACCCTACATTACAAACAATAGCTCATGAACACCGGCATGGTGATTTAAATACGTTACACTTCTGATAAAAAAAGAAGTTACAAAGCACAACACATAACGTGAGTGAGGATATCAATATGGCCCACAATCTAGAACTATTCTTTCACGGTTTACGTCTGAACATAATCAAAAAGCTGTATCAAGTATTATAGTCTAGCATCAGGATGTAAATAAATCAATGTATTTATCTGATGTTAAAAGAAATAATTCAGAAGAGCAAGGGGTAGCAAAATAATTGTATCAGAGGACAACAACGATGTACAGAAGATAAAATATATGATATATATCCCGAATCTGTTGCAAAAAAAAATGTACGAATTAGTGTACCAAAATTGAAGTTATAATAGAGGAGGAATTTTTGATAGAGCGCGGAAAAATTGGTCCACCAAAAGATCAGAATTAGCTTCCATGTTTCTTGAGAAGGAGTTAGTTGTTTCCTAGTCGTCTCAAAAAGAAAGATATTTTTGTGTTCTTCTTTATGATCCTAAATGCTACTATATAAGCAGAACTAAAAAAAAAGTTGATGGTCTGTCAAATATGACGTTGAAATTGTAACTTACTATAAATTTGCTAGTTACCGTGGAAATTCCTCCGATGGCTTGCATGTCATGTATCCACAATGAAGAATAACCGCAAAAAGACATTGATCTTCTGTGCCCAAAACTCTCAGTGTTGCAGATAAAATTTAACAAACCAATATGATTTCCCGGTGCATGAGCCCAAAGGTTGCAACAAAACCAAAGCCCAGACAACACTATTTTTTCTGGAAGCACTTTTTTTTTGGGGAAGCACTTGACAACAATGATTGCATAATACCATTAAACATCTGACAATATTCGGAATTGTCATGGAACACCGAGTGGAGCTCAAGATTAACAATGTGAACAATAATAGATAACAGGGCGTAATAATACTTTTTACCTCAAAAATCAACGAGTGTACATGCGTACGCATCCGACCGCTGGAATCAATCAAGGTGCTTGCCTCGTGCTAGCTTAGTCTATGTAGCTAACGTCAAAATCAATCAGTGTACATGCATGCATCGTCCGCATAAGCGTCAAGCCGCCAGTATCAATCAAGGTGTGCTTCTCCTGCCTCATGATAGCTTGGTCTATGTGCGTACTCCCTCCGTTCCAAAATAAGTCTCTCAATTTTGTACTAACTTTAGTACAACTTTGTACTAAAGTTGAGACATTTTTTTTGGGATGGAGGGAGTATTTGTGGAGAAAAACAGCACCAGCCATCAGCGTATATCAGGAGGCAGCTTAGGGCAGCGCCATCGCAGGAAAGTCGTCAGTCCCTTCATCGAGAAGATTGGTAGATCAATCGCTAGTATATCTTCATTTGTTGGTGGTTTTTTTGTAGCTAGCTGAAGAATCAATCAGTACATGCGTACACATCCGGCCGCCGAAATCAATCAAGGTGCTTGTCTCATGCTAGCTTCGTGTAGTCAGAATCAATCAGTGTACGTCCATGCATCATCTATGTACGCATCCAGCAGCCAGAATCAATCAAGGTGCTTCTCTGCCAGCTTGGTCTATGTGTGTATTTCAAACCAAAAAGCACTAGCCTTCAGCGCATATAGGGGGGCAGCTTTGGGCAGTGGTATAGCGCTCGCCGGAAAGTCCTCAGTGACTTGCATCGAAAAGATCACTAGATTGGGCTTGAGACAATCCGTGTCATCTACCTCCAGGGGGGCAACAAAATTCAGCAAGTTTTTTTAGAAATCGTGGGGAGATAGAGACCAAGTATAAGGACAGGACGACTCATATGTGTGGGACAGCGGCGTGCGAGACATAATGCATCAACGGCTACAGATAAATCATATATTATTGGGATGGACGTAATTAGTTAACTTTCATGATTAACGTGGTGCCTCGTATGGTGCTTCCAATTAGTAAATATATAAGATAATAGATTATCTCTGCGACGACTAATGATTAGTACCTGCACACAACACACACAAAAAACTTGCCCCTAACGAGTCAAGAAGGTTGTCAAGCTTCTTGTCTTGTTAGTTAAAAGGGTAAATTGTATGTATGATAGTAAGTGATAAATAGATGCAATAAATAAAATGGGACAGCGAGAAAGCAAAATAATAAAGAGTGATTGCAATGATAGGAAAATAGACACGGGGCCATAGCATCACTAGAGGCATCTCTCCAAGCAAGATAGATGTGTTATGGTGAACAAATTATAGTTGGGCAGCGATTAAATTGCAATATTTATGAGTATGATCATTCATGGCATAATTCAATATAGACATTACATGTGTGATATGTAGACCGTTAACCCAGCTGCATCTTCAAGTAATACTCCACCCAAAGACCGATATCCTGCATGCATCTCGAGGTATTAAGTTCGTAACAAACAGAGCATTGCAATAAGCATGATAACATAATGTAGAAAATAAAACTATCATCCAAGTGTGATAAAGAAATCATCGTTTTATCCTTAGTAGTAACAATACAATACATGTTTTGTCCCCTCTTGTCACTGGGATATAGAACACTTCAAGATTGAACCTACTATCATACACCACTTCCTCTGAAGATCTAAGATTCAAACTTGGCCAAAGAACAACACATAGATCGGAAAACATATATGACTATTAATTATGCAAAAAAAAAAAAACCACAAGAGATTCAATAAGATTCATGAACAAAGTTGATCATAAAGTGACAACTCATCATATCCCAACAAACACAACATCGATTTCAT
This sequence comes from Thinopyrum elongatum, assembly GCA_011799875.1. Taxonomy (NCBI): domain Eukaryota; kingdom Viridiplantae; phylum Streptophyta; class Magnoliopsida; order Poales; family Poaceae; genus Thinopyrum; species Thinopyrum elongatum. The sequence goes on from CM022303.1 coordinate 697,591,953, forward strand.
CAAATTGATCCCGATCATGTGAGGCAGCTCACGGGAACTTTGTATTGAAGCATAAGGGAGAGGGGATGTCATCTAGTTACTGCAATGGACCCAAGGTTCTGAGGAAACTACTCACACATGGACATGGTGGCAGCATCGTTAATGAAGATGGCTCCGGTGATGGATTCCCCCTCCTATAGCACGCCAGAACAGGCCTTTAGATTGGATCTCCCCGAAACAGGAACTTGCGGCGGCGGAAAAAATAGTGAAAAATCGGTACAGAGAGTTATAGAAAATCTATGACTTATAGGCCAAAGGGGGCATAAGGCGGTGCAGAGGGGCACCAGACGGCCCCATCATGCGCCCCCCTGCCGGCGTCTCTATGCTGTGTGGGGCCCCTGGGCGGGTCTCCCGCAGGTCCGGGTGCTTTCTGGAATTTTCGTCCTCCGAAAAAATCATCAAAAAAATTCGGGGTATTTTGAGGTTTGGAGATATCGATTTTCTGTAAAACCAAAAACATGTAGAAAACAACAACTGGCTCTAGGCACTAAATTAATAGATTAGTTCAGAAAAATAATATAAATTAGTATAAAAAGTATATAAAAGTGGTATGATAATAGCATGAAATAATAAAAAATTATAGATACGTTTGAGACGTATCAGCATTGCCAAGCTTAATCCCAGCACGTCCTCGAGTAGGTAGATGATAAAACAAAATAATTTTTCATGTTGAATGCTACCTAGGACAATCTTGATCAAATAATGTAAAGTATTGTGAACTCAAGATAAAAATGATTCATGGCAATTGTCTATAGTTGATGGCAAGCAAGTAATATTAAATTATGCAAATAAAATCACTCTCGCTTTTCATGGATCAATGCTTTCATCTCATAATTATCAACACTATAAGGTTTAGAAAGGCGTTAAGTGTATCATGAAACATGATCCTCAATATTTTATCATATCAAACATCTTATCATAACATGACCCAGAGCTTCGGTCAAGTAACTAAGCACATGACTCTCCCTTTTCAACTACTTAGTACCCGTGCGATGCCCAAGACACGAGTTTGATCTTTGCACTTATAAATGGAAAAAGAGAATAATGATGGGTTTTTTAAGAAGTCAAATGGAAAAGAAAGTCTGGCAATGGAGTGGCCTTATAGTCGATCTTGTTGCAAGGAGTAGGGATTGCCATGCAACGGATGCACTAGAGATATGGGTGCACGAAAGCTTTCCAAGTGAACCAGTGGGGTGTGCTTCCAACTTGCTTGCTCACAAAGACCTAGGGCGTTTTGAGAAAGCTCATCATTGGAATATAGAAGCCAAGTTCTACAACATAAAAACCCTCACTAGTATAATAATGAAGCATGGGAAAACTCTCTATATGAAATGCATGGTGCTACTTTGAAGCACAAGTTTGTATAAAGGGTAGTAGTGTGCCCCCACTCTCTTTATTCTCTCTCTTTTTTATGGCATTCTGGCTCTTTTTTTTATTTTGGCACTTTGGCTCTTTTTTCATTTTTTTAGTTCCCCACAGGTAGGGGCAACACTCTAGAAAACATCACACTTTTATTTACTCATAACTCATAAATCGTAAACATGATGCAACAATGATCTTGCCCAACATGTAAAACAATAAAGAATGGTGGTCATGCCACAAATGTATCATGTCAGCTCAATATGATCATGCAAAGTGACGGACGATGAAAAACACATCAAGTCATGTAATGTAATGTAATGTAATGTAATGATGGAAGTTGCATGGCAATATATCTCGGAATGGCTATGAAAATGCCATAATAGGTAGGTATGGTGGCTGTTTTGAGGAATATACATGGTTTACGTGTGGTTTGAACCAGAGGAAGTTCTCCCACGAGGTTCACATGTATCGATGAAAGATGCGCCAAATATTGAGGTGATAGTGGGCAATGCACGATACCGGAGAGGCTAGAAAATATGGATAGGTGGAAGTGCATGAAAGATCGCAACCTGCACTCGAACACTTAGGCCCCTTACACAAGGATTATCATGTAACCAATTACTCCTACGGGGTGTGTTTGGTGTAGCCGAAGCCGGTTGCACATCCCTGACCCATTCTACATGAGCGGTTACTTACAATGTTCTTTAACTTACACCCCTTAAAACAGTAGTTCCACTTTTCTATAAATTAATGAAGGAAGAGTGTTGACTCACATGACATTACGACATCTCTACGCTACTTTACTCAAGCTCTTTTACCGACACATTCATCTATTACTCAAATACTATCTCAAAACAATTGCAAAGAATCAAGTTATCAAGCTCAATGATCTACAAGTTCGTGCAAGTTTTTATTTATACCACCCATGTATACCTATTATTTTTAGTACCAACACATATAATCCAAGCAAATAACCAATTGCTATTCAACTCTCTAAGAGGATATAAGTGAAGAAAGAGTGTCCTAATATTTTCTATAAAAGCATGATTTTCTACCATGCACTAACATGTATAAGTGAAGCAAAAGAGCAATTCTATAAATACCACAACTCAAAAGATATAATTGAAGTGCATAGAGCATTCTATAAATTCATGACCCAAGTATGTCTCTCCCAAAGATATGAGACCAGGATATGATGATTGTAATGCCCAGAAAGCAAAGCAAACAAAAAGCAAAACACGCTCCAAGAATAACACATATTATGTGAACAAATAAAAACATATGTCTAACCGAGCCAAACCAATAATTGTTATGAAGAAAGGGGGTGCCTCGAGGGTATTCCCAAGCTTAGATGCTTGAATCTTCTTGAATATTCCTTGGGGTGCCTTGGGCGTCCCCAAGCTTAGGCTTTTGCCTCTCCTTGTTTCCCTCATATCAATGTATCCCCCAGATCTTAAAAACTTCATCAACACAAAACTTCGCAAAACTTTATTAGAAGGGTTAGTATACAAAATAATAAATCAACTTCATGTACTACCAAGACAAGATGCATAATTATTTTGAAATGTTAGCTATTCTATACTATCATTTTCATAATTTATATCCCCCAATATATGCTATGAATACTCAAGTATAAGCAGTTAACTAAACTATAATAACAATCTGTCAAAAATAGAACAGTCTGTAGTAATTATTTTGGTATGTATACTTATGTAATTACATTTTTTTGAAAAAATAGGATGTAATAAAGAATTTGTATGACAGAACCATGTCAACATTTCAAAAAATAATCATGTCCTGGTAAAATATGACAATTTAAATACGAGAGAAAAATTTACTGTTTCTACACTACACATATCAAACTTGCAATTTTAACATCCCAATGGCTACTCTTGGCACTTTATTGAAAGAAAAAGATACAAATGATGTTCCTACAGTAGCATTAACATCATTGACTCAACTTTCAGGTTGTCTCCCACAAGCTCCTTCTTTGTAGCCATTAAGATGGGCTTGAGATTTTTATGATGCATACATAAAAACAAGAATTGAAACACAAAAGAGAGCATCACAAAGTATATATCAAATACATTTAAGTTTAATCCATTTCCTATACATAGGCATCTTGTAAGTAAACAAATCATTAAGACATGCAATCCCTAGCATAGGCAAGAGAAAAGAACACAAATTAAAAACTTTCAGCATAAAGAGATCTGATTTAGTGACATGAGGACTTCTATAACCATACTTGCCTCTCTCATAATAATTACATGTGGGATCATATTCATATTCAACAATACAACTATCATATACCACATTCTCTTCATGAACCACATGCATATATATTTTATCATTTTCCAATATAGTGGAATTGACATTAACTAAAGTCATGACCTCTCCAAACCCAATTTTGACAATATTATCACAACATTGAACACTCTCCAAAGTAGTAGGATTATTTCTACATAAAGTCTTGACCTCTCCAAACCCACTTTCAATAGTATTGGAAACATTATTAACAATAATAGATTCATCATAAGACTGGAATAAATTTTCAAGGCCACAATAAGTATCATAATTGTCTCCCCCATCATGATCATCATAATAAGTAGCAGGCATAACAACATCATCATCAATAGTGCCTAAAGATATCGTGTCACCATAAAAAGCAATACTTTCATCAAGTGCAGTCATCTTCATCAATTGAATCATAAAGATTATCATGTTTATTCCAATCATACTTTTCTGTCAATGAGATAGCCTTTTCTTTTATAACCTCCTCATTATTAGCTATTGATTCAAAGTATGTGACATGTTTGAAAAGTTCAGAAGTTGTAGAATCCATATCCATCTTTTTCTTTTACTTGCTTTGTGACTTAACGATGCTATTGCGATAACAAGGGAAAAGAAGTATAACATTGAAATATTTTTGGTATTTTGAGTTTTTTGAAAAGCATCAAAGCATACAAACGATAAATATAAATATAACTAGCAAGATAGATAACAAGAAAGCAAAGTGGTAATGTGTAGGACCTATAGTTGTTGAAGATAATTCCGGGGCAACGGCGTGAGAAATCTTGCTTGCTGCTCCCGTATGAGTGGTTGCGTAACCCCTAAGTGTAAGGGTGATGTGACCCATCAATAAGTATTTCCCTCGATTGAGAACCAAGGTTCATTGAACTAGTAGGAACTATCTCTTCAACGACTAATCATCAGTACCTGCACAGAACACATGAAACAAACTTGCCCACAACGATTCAAGAAGGTTGTCAAGCTTCTTGTGTTGTTAGTTACAAGAGTAAATTGTATGGTATGATAGGAAGTGATAAATAGGTGCAATAAATAAAATGGGACAACACGAAAACAAGATAATAATGAGTGATTGCAATGATAGGAAAATAAACCTGGGGCCATAGCGTCACTAGAGGCATCTCTCCAAGCAAGATATATGTGTTTTGGTGAACAAATTACAATTGGGAAGCGATTAAATTTCAATATTTATGAGTATGATCATTCATGGCATAATTCAATATAGAAATTACGTTTGGGACATGTAGACCATTAATCGAACTGCATCTACAACTAATACTCCACCCAAAGACCGCTATCCATCATGCATATCGAGGTATTATGTTCATAACAAACAGAGCATTGCAATAAGCATGATGGCATAATGTAGACAATAAAACTATCATCCAGGTGTGATAAAAAAAACCATCATTTTATTCTTAGTAGCAACAATACAATAGATGTCTTGTCCCCTCTTGTCACTGGGATATAGAACACTTCAAGATTGAACCTACTATAATACACCACTTCCTCTGAAGATCTAAGCATAAAACTTGGCCAAAGAACAACTAATAGATCAGAAAATATATATGACTATTAATGATGCAGCAAAGAAACCATAAGAGATTCAATAAGATTCATGAAAAATCTGATCATAAAGTGACAACTCATCATATCCCAAAAAACACAACACCGATTACATCCAGTTGATCCTGATCATGTGAGGCAGCTCACCGGAACTTTGTATTGAAGCATAAGAGAGAGATGATGCCATCAAGCTACTGCTATGGACCCAAGGTCCTAAAGACTACTCACACATGGACATGGTGGCAGCAAGGTTGATGAAGATGGCTCCGGTGATGGATTCCCCCTCCGACAGCACACCGTAATAGGCCTCCAGATTGGATCTCCCCGGAACAGGAACTTGTGGCTGTAGAAAAAATCATGAAAATTCGCTACGGAGGGTTTCGGAAAATATGTGATTTATAGGCCAAAGCGGGGGGTAAGGCGGTGCAGAGGGGTGCCAGACGGCCCCACCACGCGGCCCCCTGCCAGCGTGGCTAGGCCTCGTGGGGGCCCTGGGCGGCCCCCCAGCAGGTCCCCGTGCTTTCTGGAATCTTCGTCCTCCGAAAAAAATCGTCAAAAATATTAGGGGTATGTTGAGGTCCAGAGATATCGATTTTTGTAAAACCAAAAACATGCAGAAAACAGTAACTGGCTCTGGGCACTGAATTAATAAGTTAGTCTAGAAAAATAATATAAATTGCCATAAATAGTATATAAAATTGGTATGATAATAGCATGAAATATTCTAAAATTATAGATATATTTGAGACGTATCACTCCCTCTTGGTAAGCCACCCCTGGTGTATTACGCGGTCAAACGGTGGAACAGCTCGCGGCCTTCGCCCTCTCAAGTTTCTTAGTGGTCGACATGGACGCAAGCGCGGAGGCCAAAGACGCAACGATTGGTGGAATGACGTGTGAGCGCTTGCTACGGGAGCGTCATCGAGAAGATGGGAGCAGAAGGAGAATGTGCAAACCCCTCTCTCTCTCACCTTCACTATTTATAGGACGGAGGACTGGAAACTGCCGTGAGAAATCCGCACGACACGCGTCCTTGCGGGTAGGCAGGACGTCAATCATGCCCGCGGGAATCCATACGTTCAGCATTTAAAACCCACTAGCACGTGACAGCCGGTTTTCTGTCTTTCGGATCACAGAAGTCGAGGAGTCTTCTCACACAAACAAGTCAAAGGGAGGTCTGACAACATGCAACAGATTTTCATGTGACAGCACAACAAGATTGGCAAAGATGACATTTGACGATTTTGTTGGGAAACGTTGCATGAAAAATAAAAAAAATTCTACGCACACGCAAGATCTATCCATGGAGATGCATAGCTACGAGAGGGGGAGAGTGTGTCTACGTACCCTCGTAGACCGTAAGCGGAAGTGTTTGAACAACGCGGTTGATGTAGTCGAACAATTTCGCGATCCAACCGACCGAGCACCGAACGTACGGCATCTCCGCGTTCAACACACGTTCAGCTCGGCGACGTCCTCGCCTTCTTGATCCAGCAAGACGATGGGGTAGTGGATGAGTTCCGGCAGCACGACAGTGTGGTGACGGTGATGGTGATACTATCTCCGTAGGGCTTCGCCTAAGCAGTACGAGAATATGACCGAGGGACGGAACTGTGGAGGGGGGCGCCGCACACGGCTATGCAATTGTCGTCATTATGTGTGGTGCCCCCCCCCCCCCGGTATATATAGGTGGGGGGAGGGGAGGAGGGAGCAGCCAAGGGGCCACCCCAAGTAGGCCGAATCCTACTTCGGGTCTTCTCCTAGTCGGCGCACCCCCTTCCATATTTACCGGAGGGGGAAAAAAAGGGGGGAGACGAAAGGGAAGGGGAGGCCGACTCCCCTCTTTCCTTCTCTCCCCTTGGCTGGCAGCCTAGGAAGGGTGCGCCAGCCCCTTATGGGCGGGTGTGCTCCTCCCCTTTGGCCCATATGGCCCATTAACCTCACGGGGTGTCCGGAACCCCTTCCGGTGACCCGATTTCTTCCCGGTACATTCCGAAACTTTTCCGGTGTCCAAATATCATCGTCCTACATATCAATCTTTACCTCCGGAGCTCCTCGTCATGACCGCGATCTCATCCGGGACTCCGAACAACATTCGGTTACCAAATCATATAACTCACATAACACTATATCGTCAACGAAAGTTAAGCGTGCGGACCCTACGGGTTCAGGAATGATGTAGACATGACGGAGACGACTCTCTGATCAATAACCAATAGCGAAACCTGGATGCCCATATTGGTTCCTATATATTCCACGAAGATCTTATCGGTCGAACCGTTATGACAACATACACAATTCCCATTGTCCATCGGTATGTTACTTGCCCGAGATTCGATCGTCGGTATCTCCATACCTAGTTCAATCTCGTTACCGGCAAGTCACTTTACTCATTCCGTAATACATCATTCCGTAACTAACTCATTAGTCATTTGCTTGCAAGGCTTCTTATGATGTGTATTACCGAGAGGGCCCAGAGATACCTCTCCGAAACACGGAGTGACAAATCCCAGTCTCGATCCATGCCAACTCAACAGACACCTTCGGAGATACCTGTAGAGCATCTTTATGATCACCCAGTTACGTTGTGACTTTTGATAGCACACAAGGTATTCCTCCGGTATCCGGGAGTTGCATGATCTCATGGTCAAAGGAACATGTATTTGGCATTCAAGAAAGCAGTAGCAATAAACAGAACGATCATATGCTAAGCTAACAGATGGGTCTTGTCCATCGCATCATTCTCCTAATGATGTGATCCCGTTATCAAATGAAAACTTATGTCTACGGTTAGCAAATCTTAACCATCTTTGATCAACGAGCTAGTCTAGTAGAGGCTTACTAGGGACACGGTGTTTGTTTAAGTATTCACACATGTATTTAAGTTTTCGGTCAATACAATTCTAGCATGAATAATAAACCTTTATCATGAACAAGGAAATATAAACTAATAACAACTTTATTATTGCCTCTAGGGCATATTTCCATCAGTCTCCCACTTGCACTAGAGTCAATAATCTAGATTACATAGTAATGAATCTAACACCCATGGAGTCTTGGTGCTGATCATGTTTTGCTCACGGAAGAGGCTTAGTCAACAGGTCTGCCACATTCAGATCCGTGTGCACTTTGCAAATTTCTATGTCTCCATCTTTGACATATTCACGAATGGAGTTGAAGCGTCTCTTGATGTGTTTGGTCTTCTTGTGAAACCTGGGCTCCTTGGCTATGGCAATTGCTCCAGTGTTGTCACAAAAGATTGTCATTGGACCCGATGCACTAGGTATTACACCTAGATCAGATATGAACTCCTCCATCCAGACTCCTTCATGCGCTGCTTCCAAAGCAGCTATGTATTCCACTTTACATGTAGATCCCTCCACGACGCTCTGCTTGGAACTGCACCAACTGATAGCTCCACCATTCAATATAAATATGTATCCGGTTTGTGACTTAGAGTCATCCGGATCAGTGTCGAAGCTTGCATCGATGTAACCCTTTACGACGAGCTCTTCATCACCTCCATAAACGAGAAACATGTCCTTGGTCCTTTTCGGGTACTTCAGGATATTCTTGACCGCTGTCCAGTGATCCACTCTTGGATTACTCTGGTACCTCCCTGCCAAACTTATGGCAAGGCACACATCACGTCTAGTACACAGCATGGCATACATAATATATGGCTGAGGCATAGGGAATGACTTTCATTTTCTGTATATCTTCTGCCATGGTCGGGCATTGAGTCTGACTCAACTTCACACCTTGTAACACAAGCAAGAACCCTTTCTTTGACTGATCCATTTTGAACTTCTTCAAAACTTTATCAAGGTATGTGCTTTGTGACAGTCCTATTAAGCGTCTTGATCTATCTCTATAGATCTTGATGCCTAATATATAAGCAGCTTCACCGGGGTCTTTCATTGAAAAATTCTTATTCAAGTATCCCTTTATGCCATCCAGAAATTCTATATCATTTCTAATCAACAATATGTCATCCACATATAATATCAGAAATGCTACAGAGCTCCCACTCACTTTCTTGTAAATACAGGCTTCACCGTAAGTCTGTATAAAACCATATGCTTTGATCACCTCATCAAAGAGTATATTCCAACTCCGAGATGCTTGCACCATTCCATAGATGGATCGTTGGAGCTTGCACACTTTGTTAGCACCCTTAGGATTGACAAAACCTTCTGGTTGCATCATATACAACTCTTCTTTGAGAAATTCATTAAGGAATGCAGTTTTGACATCCAGTTGCCAGATTTCATAATCATACAATGCGGCAATTGCTAACATGATTCGGACAAACTTAAGCATCGCTATGGGTGAGAAAGTCTCATCGTAGTCAACCCCTTGAACTTGTAGAAAACCTTTCACGACAAGTCGAGCTTCGTAGACAGTGATATTACCATCAGCATCTGTCTTCGTCTTAAAAATCCATTTATTCTCAATGGCTTGCCGATCATCGGGCAAATCCACCAAAGTCCACACTTTGTTCTCATACATGGATCCTGTCTCAGATTTCATGGCCTCAAGCCATTTTGTCGAAATCTGGGCTCATCATAGCTTCTTCACAGTTTGTAGGTTCGCCGTTGTCTAACAACATAACTTCCAGGATAGGATTACCGTACCACTCTGGTGCGGAACGTACTCTGGTCGACCTACGAGGTTCAGTAGTAACTTGATCTGAAGTTTCATGATCTTTATCATTATCTTCCTCTCTGGTTGGTGTAGGCATCATAGGAACAGTTTTCTCTGATGAGCTACTTTCCAATTCGAGAGAAGGTACAATTACCTCATCAAGTTCCACTTTCTTCCCACTCACTTCTTTCGAGAGAAACTCCTTCTCTAGAAAGGATCCATTCTTGGCAACAAAGACCTTGCCTTCGGATCTATGGTAGAAGGTGTACCCAATAGTTTCTTTAGGGTATCCTATGAAGACGCACTTCTCCGCTTTGGGTTCGAGCTTATCAGGCTGAAGCTTTTTCACATAAGCGTCGCATCCCCAAACTTTAAGAAACGACAACTTAGGTTTCTTGCCAAACCATAGTTCATACGGTGTCATCTCAACGGATTTAGACGGTGCCCTATTTAACGTGCATGCAGCTGCCTCTAATGCATAACCCCAAAACGGTAGTGGCAAATCGGTAAGAGACATCATAGAACGCACCATATCCAATAAAGTACGGTTACGACGTTCGGACACACCATTACGCTGTGGTGTTCCAGGTGACGTGAGTTGTGAAACAATTCCACATTTTCTTAAATGAAGGCCAAACTCGTAACTCAAATATTCGCATCTGCGATCAGATCATAGAAACTTTATTTTCTTGTTATGATGATTCTCTACTTCACCCTGAAATTCTTTGAACCTTTCAAATGTTTCAGACTCGTGTTTCATCAAGTAGATATACCCATATGTACGCAAATCATCTGTGAAGGTTAGAAAATAACGATACCCGCCGCGTTCTTCAACATTCATCGGACCGCATACATCGGTATGTATTATTTCTAACAAATCAGTAGCTCGCTCCATTGTTCCGGGGAATGGATTTTTAGTCATCTTGCCCATGAGGCATGGTTCGCAAGTATCATTCATAATCAAGAGATTCCAGAAGTCCATCCGCATGGAGTTTTTTCATGCGCTTTACACCAATATGACCTAAATGGCAGTGCCACAAGTATGTTGCACTATCATTATCAACTTTGCATCTTTTGGAATCAGTATTATGAATATGTGTATCACTATGATCGAGATTCAACAAGAATAGATCATTCACAAAGGGTGCGTGACCATAAAAGATGTTACTCATATAAATAGAACAACCATTATTATCTGACTTAAATGAATAACTGTCTCGCAGTAAACAAGATCCAGATATGATATTCATGCTCAACGCTGGCACCAAATAACAATTATTGACATCTAAAACTAATCCCGAAGGTAGATGTAGAGAGGTAGCATGCCGACGGCGACCCCATCAACCTTGGAACCATTCCCGACGCGCATCGTCACCTCGTCCTTAGCCAATCTTCGCTTATTTTGTAGCTCCTGTTTCGAGTTACAAATATGAGTAACCGAACTAGAATCAAATACCCAGTCGCTACTACGAGCATTAGTAAGGAACACATCAATAACACATATATCAAATATACCTTTGTTCACTTTGCCATCCTTCTTATCCGCCAAATACTTGGGGCAGTTCCGCTTCCAGTGACCAGTCCCTTTGCAGTAGAAGCACTCAGTTTCAGGCTTAGGTCCAGATTTGGGTTTCTTCGTTGGAGCGGCAACTTGCTTGCCGTTCTTCTTGAAGTTCCCCTTCTTTCCCTTGCCCTTTTTCTTGAAACTAGTGGTCTTGTTAACCATCAACACTTGATGCTCCTTCTTGATTTCTACCTCCGCCGATTTCAGCATCGCGAAGAGCTCGGGAATTGTCTTCTCCATCCCTTGCATATTATAGTTCATCATGAAGCCTTTATAGCTTGGTGGCAGTGACTGAAGAACTCTGTCAATAACACTCTCAACCGGAAGATCAATTCCTAGCTGAGTCAAGTGGTTGTGGTACCCAGACATTCGGAGTATGTGTTTACTGACAGAACTGTTCTGCTCCATCTTACAGCTGAAGAACTTGTTGGAGACTTCATATCTCTCAACCCGGGCATTAGCTTGAAATATCAATTTCAGCTCTTGGAACATCTCATATGCTCCATGGCGTTCAAAACGCTTTTGCAGTCCTGGTTCTAAGCCGTAGAGCATGGCACACTGAACTATCGAGTAGTCATCAGATCGAGCCTGCCAGGCGTTCACAACGTCTGCAGCAACTCCTGCAGCAGGTCCATCACCTAGCAGTGCATCAAGGACATAATTCTTCTGTGCAACAATGAGGATAATCCTCAAGTTACGGACCCAGCCCATGTAGTTGCTACCATCATCTTTCAACTTAGCTTTCTCTAGGAATGCATTAAAATTCAACGAAACAGTAGCACGGGCCATTTATCTACAACATAGATATGCAAAGAAACTATCAAGACTAAGTTCATGATAAATTAAGTTCAATTAATCAAATTACTAATGAACTCCCACTTAAATTAACATCCCTCAAGTTAACTAAGTGATACATGATCCAAATCAACTAGCCCATGTCCGATCATCACGTGAGATGGGATAGTCATCAATGGTGAACATCTCCATGTTGATCATATCTACTATATGACTCATGTTTGACCTTTCGGTTTCCAGTGTTCCGAGACCATGTTTGTACATGCTAGGCTCGTCAAGTTTAACCCAAGTATTTTGCTTGTGTAAAACTAGCTTACACCCGTTGTATGTGAACGTAGAATCTATCACACCCGAACATCACGAGGTGCTTCGAAAGGACGAACTTTAGCAACGGTGCATACTCAGGGAGAACACTTTTATCTTGAAATTTTAGTGAAGGGATCATCTTAGAATGCCACCGTCGTTCTAAGCAAAATAAGATGCATAAAGGATAAACATCACATTTAATCAAAATATGTGACATGATATGGCCATCATCATCTTGTGCTTTTGATCTCCATCTCCAAAGCATCGCCATGATCTCCATTGTCACCGGCATGACACCATGATCTCCATCATCTTGATCTTCATCAACGTGGCGTCACGTGGTCGTCTCACCAACTATTGCTTCTACAACTATTGCTAACGCATAGCGATAAAGTAAAGCAATTACATGGCGCTTGCATTTCATACAATAAAGAGACAACCATAAGGCTCCTGCCAGCTGTCAATATATATTACAAAACATGATCATCTCATACAACAACGTATATCACATCATGTCTTGACCATATCACATCATAGCATACCCTGCAAAAACAAGTTAGACGCCCTCTACTTTGTTGTTTGCAAGTTTTACATGGCTACAATGGGTTTCTAGCAAGAACCGTTCTTACCTACGAAAAAACAACCACAACGGTGATTTATCAAGTTTTCTGTTTTAACCTTCTTCAAGGACCGGCCTGTAGGGTAACGCAGCAGAAAACATAAATTTTCCGACCTACGCACCAGCCCAGGACCACTATGGAGACTGCATACAAGGTTTGATCATTTTCGTTACCGACTCGTAGCGCAGCGGAAGTAGAGTCGATGACGATCGGCGGTGCAGATCCCCGCAGCTAGGATTTACAACCTCCCAACCGCGAGGATGTATACCCTCATCCGCGCCCAGGACAGCCCTCCGGGAGGCGGTTGAACAGTCCCCCGGACAGTGTCGCGGACAGCCCTTCGGGAGGACCTTCGAAACTCAGACGGTCACTCGGACAGCCCTTCGGGAGGACTCACAGAATTTGGACCGTCACTTGGACAGCCCTTCGGGAGGCACTCTCGAACAGCCGCTCGGGCACTAAGATCGAAACTACGACCTCTCTACAGAGTTGCACACATACGGTGTCATCTATCTGGCAGGGCTTCGCCGTCCAGAACTAGTTCCCACCGGAACCCAGACAGCCTTTCGGCTCTACGAAACTATTTCGCGGGGAGGGAGAGAGAAGCCAGATCATTGCAATGGCACTTGTATGTGAGAAGGAGTGAGTCTTTAGGCAGCCCCCTCCACCCCTATTTATAGGCCAAGCCCAAGGGTGGCTTCTCCAAGAAGCCAAGGGGAAAAATACCAAAGGACCCTCAAGGTGGCTTCTCCAAGAAGCCACCCAAAAAGCACTTTCACTATTCACGACGACATTTTTCAGCGTCCGTTCGAACTGAAAATATTTATGTGGGCTTAGAACATTTCCAGTACCCACTAAAATAATTTTCAACGCGTTCTGGAACAATTCCAGATTAGTGATTTTCCTCTGCGAAAAGCATCTGAAGTGGTTCCGGCAGCTCCGGAACATTTCCGGTTTTTCTTCCAGAAAATTCCCAAAAGTTTCCAGAATGATTCTGGCACCCTCCAAGAATTATCGGGCATGTGCCGAAACCAATTTGACTTTATGGTATCCTCTGAAACAACTTTTCAGTTTCACCGGAACTCATCCGGTGACCTCTCTCTGTGGAACTTTTCCGCTGTCCGAAACTTTTTCGGTGATTTTCTCTCAGACTCCCTGTCTAGTATTCAGCAGATAGATGACCCTTAAGCGTGTGACCCTATAGGTTCGGTGAAGTATAGACATGACACGGAACCCCTTCCGATCAATGATCAACATCGGAGCCGTGGACACCCATATTGACCCCTATACCCACACGAATGAATATTCGAGTGAACCTCCAGTTGCCGTGTGCTATTCCTGTTGCTTCGCGATATGTTACAAATACCCGAGGTGAGACATGTTGGCATTCCCGTGGATCAACAACTTGTCCACTAAGCCAGTTACCTCGTTACCGGTATTGTTCTCTTTTCTCGTTACGTGTTCCGGCATCCCCGTGATCAAATCACACAGTGTCTGGCCAGACGATGATGGACACCGTAACACCGAGAGGGCCCAGAGATATCTCTCCATCGTCGGAGGAGCAAATCCCAATCTCGAGCTATCTAGTTACTTGACATACTTTCCCATGAACCCGTAAGCCGCCGTAATAGCCATCCATTTACGGATGACGTTTAACAAACCCCAAAGTTCATGAATCAAGCATGAAGAAACTCGATACTCTCATGGTCTAAGGAATCATGCAAACGTTAACCATCTTTGTGTTATTAACCATTAACTCATGACGAATGTATCTCATAGCATAACATTAATTCGGGTCGATTCAACACAAGTGTTCTCCTAACATTGTGCCCTCAAAAGTTGTTGGCATAGACATGCCCATGATCAGGAAAACAGAACCATCATGCAACACTTGAGCTAGTCTTAGAGGCCAGACTAGGAATACATTTTACCGTTTATTATTCCACACGTGCATATGAGTCTTCCTCCAAGCCTCGTTTTATTTGTAGACTCGAGAACCATAGCAGTTATAGCATAGAACATAAACCTAATTATGAACAGGGAGATATATAATAGTATTTATTATTGCCTCTAGGGCATATCTCCTACACGGCCGTAGTCATATTCGATTCAACTAAAGTAGGAGAAACAGACACCCGCCAGCCACCTTTGTGCAAAACAAGGTGCACGTCAGTCGGTGCAACCGGTCTCCTGTACGTGGACATGTAAGGTTGGTCCGGGCAGCTTCATCCCACAATGCCGCTGAACCAAAATAAGACATTGGTGGTAAGCAGTATGAACATCACCGCCCACAACTCTTTGTGTTCTACTCGTGCATATCATCTACGCATAGGCCTGGCTCATGATGCCACTGTTGGGGAACGTTCCATGGAAAACAAAAAAATTCCTATGCACACGCAAGATCTATTCATGGAGATGCATAGCTACGAGAGGGGGAGAGTGTGTCTACGTACCCTCGTAGACCGTAAGCGGAAGCGTTTGAACAACGCGGTTGATGTAGTCGAACAATTTCGTGATCCAACTGACCGAGCACTGAATGTACGGCACCTCCGTGTTCAGCACATGTTCAGGTCGGTGACGTCCTCGCCTTCTTGATCTAGCAAGACGACGGGGTAGTGGATGAGTTCCGGCAACACGACGGCGTGGTGACGGTGATGGTGATACTATCTCCGCAGGGCTTCGCCTAAGCACTATGAGAATATGACCGAGAGACGGAACTGTGGAGGGGGGCGCCGCACACGGTTAAGCAATTGTCATCATTATGTGTGGTGCCCCCCCCCCCCCCGATATATATATTGGTGGGGGGGAGGAGGGAGCAGCCAAGGGGGTGCCCCAAGTAGGCCGAATCCTATTTGGGTTCTTCCCCTTGTCGGCGCCCCCCCCCCTTCCATATTTACCGGAGGGGGAAAGGAAAGGGGGAGACGAAATGGAAGGGGAGGCTGACTCCCCTCTTTCCTTCTCTCCCCTTGGCCGGCGGCCTAGGAGGGGTGCGCCAGCCCCTTAAGGGCTGGTGTGCTCCTCCCCTTTCACCCATATGGCCCATTAACCTCCCGGGGTGTCCGGAACCCCTTCCGGTGACCCGATTTCTTCCTGGTACATTCCGAAACTCTTCCGGTGTCCAAATATCATCGCCCAGTATATCAATCTTTACCTCTGGACCATTCTGGAGCTCCTCGTCATGGCCGTGATCTCATCCGGGACTCTGAACAACATTCAGTCACCAAATCATATAACTCATATAACACTATATCGTCAACGAACGTTAAGCGTGCGGACACTATGGGTTCCGGAATGATGTAGACATGACCGAGAGGACTCTCCGGTCAATAACCAATAGCGGAACCTATTTGCCCATATTGGTTCCTACATATTCCATGAAGATCTTATCGGTCGAACCGTTATGACAACATACACAATTCCCTTTGTCCATCGGTATGTTACTTGCCCGAGATTCGATCGTCGGTATCTCCATACCTAGTTCAATCTCGTTGCCGGCAAGTCTCTTTACTCGTTTTGTAATACATCATTCCATAACTAACTCATTAGTCATTTGCTTGCAAGGCTTCTTATGATCTGTATTACCGAGAGGGCCCAGAGATACCTCTCCGAAAAATGGAGTGACAAATCCCAGTCTCGATCCATGCCAACTCAACAGACACCTTCAGAGATACCTGTAGAGCATATTTATGATCACCCAGTTACGTTGTGACTTTTCATAGCACACAAGGTATTCCTCTGGTATCCGGGAGTTGCATGATCTCATGGTCGGAGGAACATGTATTTGGCATTCAAGAAAGCAGTAGCATTAAACAGAACGATCATATGCTAAGCTAACGGATGGGTCTTTTCCATCGCATCATTCTCCTAATGATGTGATCCTGTTATCAAATGAAAACTCATGTCTATGGTTAGGAAACCATAACAATCATTGATCAACAAGCTAGTCTAGTAGAGGCTTACTAGGGACACGGCGTTTGTTTAAGTATTCACACATGTATTTAAGTTTCCGGTCAATACAATTCTAGCATGAATAATAAACCTTTATCATGAACAAGGAAATATAAAATAATAACAACTTTATTATTACCTCCAGGGCATATTTCCATCAGATTCGCCTTCTAGTCGGACGAAGCTTTCGTTCAGATTAAAGGGCGGCACGTCTATCCGGCTGCCTAGGATCAGTCCTGAGCTGAAAGATCTGTACCCAAAACACAATGAAAATCTGAGTGCAGTGCGCTTGAAGAAAACCAAGTGAAGTGACAATCTTACAGATATGTTTTGTGTATTGTGGAAGGAGTCCACGTGTTGGACTTTCCCACGAAAGCCAAATATCCGGCTGCGAAAACTTTGTTCTCGAGAATGGTGCCAGATTGTTGTTCCACTTAATGGATATCGACTGGAGACACTTGGATGATTCCAAGCCCATGCGTCTTAGACAACCACTCAGAATTTGATAATATGCCCATAGTCAGGCCTTAAGCCATCCTCTCCAGCAGAGATAGAATCGGGTATCGCCAAGTTTTTTCCCAATTAATTGCTCACCATTCCTCTCCCATAAGCATGAACATTTGAGTCCGCCAAGGTCTCTCAGCCAACCAACCAGTGGCACTTCGAGTCCGGTTACCAGTCATAATCTTTCTCGTTTGGGCACAGTCGGTTGCCTTGTGTGAGACCTCGACACACTCGGGGGCTACTGACGGGGGAATACCTATAGGGTAGGCCAATGGATATGTATGGCCCATCCAAAGGCCCAGGCCCATACAGGATGCGGCCTAGATAACAATGGGCAAGGGCTCTGCATCAACCCCAACAACGTTACAACCTAGGACATTGAAGACCAGGGGGTTCATCACCGTCGTACAAGTCCCTACAATCAGACGTGACACCCCCTGATGGACAAGCACCAACAGTCGGTCTTCAACAAGATAGGAGTAGTCGGTATTCCTACAATCGGTTGCGTCCTAGAATACCATGACCCCCATGATGCCATCAATGCCGCGGTTAGTCAAAGATAGCATTATCTAGTTAAATACGTTATTTACAGTAGTAATGGCCACAAATAGTCGGTCGTGCCATAGACCAACAATAGCATTTAATATAGCCCGTTATGATACCCCTCCTCGCGCACTCTATATAAGCCAGGAGGAAGGGCACCAGGCTAAAGGTTGAACTCCCTCATATTGTAACCTACACCAAAGAGCAAGAACACCAGACATGAGTAGGTGTTACCTCCATCATCGAGGGCCCAAACCTGCATAATTCCTTGAGCGTACCCCCATCCACATTAATTGGTAGAGATGATTGTCTCTACATTCACACCCCCATAGTATTGCTAGGATTATATCCATGAAAATGTTTCTGCATTTTGCGGAGGGGGAGGACGAACTCGTGGATCATCCTTTTCTGGCAATTATTTGCAATGCAGTCTCCCCATGGGTTAGTGAAAGAAAACTTCTTTGCACAACGAGGATTAACAAACTAATAGTCAAACCACTTCTTCACCCAATATCGGGAAATTCTCTAAAGTTGATTTGTCCTTTCTGTCTGTGTTTCACCCGGCTTGGTATGATATCCATCAAGATGAGGCATGTACTCTGTGGTGGTTTTCTCAGGCTTGCGGCCACCCCTTAGGGGGCATCTTCATCGACATCATCTGCATTTTCATCGCCATCATCAACGGCATTTTTCTTGCTCTTTTTCTTTGTTGGCTTTACAGCCCCACGCATTCTCCTGTGCGGTATCTCAGGATTTTCATCAGCAGTCATAGTCTTCGGCTCATTCAATGTTCCTTGCATAGAAATTTCAAATTGGTCAGCCTGGCTGGTCACTTGAGCAGAGACCTGTGAAGCCATTGTCCTATGAAATAGAATAGATGCGAGGAAAATGGGGTAGGGTCATGAATACACACAGATGAAGTTTTTCAATGCAAACGGTTTTACAAGAAAATAGACACAAGCTTTGATATATTCCTAAGTTGAGACGAATGATAAGTGATTTTATACTAGTGATATTCATTAGTAGAGTCGAAATATATGCACAAATATAGAATCTGAGCAGCTTCATCATACGAGAGAAATCACAAAACCTAGATCTATCTCAGAATGCGATGGAAATCTACAAACAGCGTATAACGAGTTTCCCTAAGTTTAAAAGATATATGGTAAGTAGTAAAATTGCAAGAAATCACTGCAGGATGAACTCAAAATATGAATAGAATATAAATCGCAAGTTTGGGATTGTCATACCCTAGCTCGGTAATGACAATCTTCTACGAAGAGATGGAGATGGAGAAGTTCTGCGGCGGCGAGAAACGATGGTGGCAAGGATGCACCGGAGATTCGTTGGCACAACATTCGTCAGTGTCAGGAGTTATGCGGAGGCGCATGAGGTTTTTGGGGAGAGGGAGAGGCAAAGAAATTGCGAAGAACTGGAACCGTTCGGAGGAGGATGGTAAGCAGTATTTATATTGAAGGAAATCACTCAATGTCACGCGAAAAAAATCAACAGTCCACACTAATAAGCTCTTTGGATTCAACGGCTAAGATTATCTGATGGTTGGACGCAGAATACGTGTCAACCAAAGAAGAAATGGTATCTCCTTGTTTCAGTGGGAAGCCCAAATTTTGGGTGGCTTTCGCCTCCTCGTAGCCAAGGATGCTAAAGAGAAATGTGCTTAAGATGAAATTGTGTACTCATGAAAAAAAATCATAGACTGGATGGGAAAGAATAGAAGGGTAGGGTGATGACCCACAAGTGTAGGCTGTCAATCATAGTCCTTTCGATAAGTAAGAGTGTCGAACCCAATGAGGAGCAGAAGGAAATGACAAGCGGTTTTCAGTAAGGTAGTTTCTGCAAGCACTGAAATAAGCAGTAACAGATAGTTTGATAGCAAGGTAATTTGTAACGAGTAACAAGTGACAAGTGTAAATAAGGTGCAACAAGATAGCCCAATCCTTTTGAGTGCAAAGGACAGGCCGGAACAAGTACTTATAATGATGCAAATATTCTTGAGGACACACGGGAATTTCATCTAGTCACTTTCACCATGTTCATTCGATTCGCGTTCACTACTTTGATGATTTGATATGTGGGTGGACCGGTGCTTGTGTGCTGTTCTTACTTGAACAAGCCTCCCACTTATGATTACCCCCTCTCGCAAGCATCCGCAACTATGAAAAGAGAATTAAGACAAAGTCTAACCATAGCAATAAACATGTGGATCCAAATCAGCCCCTTACGGAATAGCGCATAAACTGGGGTTTAAGCTTCTGTCACTCTAGCAACCCATCATCTAATTACTACTCCACAATGCATTCCCTTAGGCCCATAAATGGTGAAGTGTCATGTAGTCGACGTTCACATGACACCACTAGGAGAATCACAACATACATATCATCAAAATATCGAACGAATACCGAATTCACATGATTACTTATGACAAGACTTCTCCCATGTCCTCAAGAACAAAAGTAACTACTCACTCATCATCATGATGTTCAAGATCGGAGGGGTATTGAATAGCATAAAGGATTTGAACATTTAGTAAATCACAAAGCAAACCAACTAGCATCAACTACGATAGGTAATCAACACTACTAGCACCCCACAAGTAACAATCTATAGTTTTGATACAAAGATTGAATACAAGAGATGAACTAGGGTTTGAGATGAGATGGTGTTGTTGATGATGATGATGAAGATTGGTCCTCCCATGATGAGAGGGTTGTTCGTGATGACGAAGGCTTCGATTTCCCCCTCCCGGAGGGAAGTGTCCCCGGCAGAATCTGCCCACCGGAGAGCAAAAGTGCTCCTGCTCTAGTTTCACCTCGTGGCGGTGGCGCCTCGTCCTGAAAGTCTCCCCATAAAAGTTTTATGGTAAAATGAGCTATATACTGGAAGGAGAAGGCCGGAGGTGGGCCAGGGTCTCCACATGGCACCAGGGCGTGCCCTAGGGGGGCGCCCAGGTGCCATGTGGGCACCTGGTTGGCCTCCTCCAGTAATTTCTTGGCCCAGTATTTTTTATATATTCTCAAATATTTCTCCGTTGATTTTCAGCCCATTTAGAGATGTGCAGAATAGGTATCTCTATTGTAGCTTTTTCAGGCCCTTAAATCCAGCTGCCGGTGTTCTCCCTCCTTGTGTAAACCTTGCATATTAAGAGAGAAAAGGCATTAGAAATACTCCATGAAGTGTTATATTGAATAAAAACTTTATAAATAACAGTGATACGTCTCCATCGTATCTACTTTTCCAAACTCTTTTGCCCTTGTTTTGGACTCTAATTTGCATGATTTGAATGGAACTAACCCGGACTGACGTTGTTTTCAGCAGAATTGCCTTGGTGTTATTTTTGTGCAGAAATAAAAGTTCTCAGATTGACCTGAAAATTTACGGAGAATATTTTTGGAATTAATAAAAAATATTGGCGAAAGAATCAACCAAAGGGGGTCCACCCATTGGCCATCGGCCAGGGGGGCGCCCCTCCTAAGGCGTGCCCTCGCGGCTTGTGGTTCCACAGACCTCCTCCGACCCTAACTCCAACTCTATATATTCACATCCGGAGAGAAAAAAATTAAAGGAGAAGAGTTCATCACGTTTCACGATACGGAGCCGCCGCCACCTCCTGTTCTTCCTCGGGAGGGCAGATCTGGAGTCTGTTTTGGGCTCCGGAGAGGGGAAATCGAGGCTGTCGTCATCACCAACCATCCTCCATCACCAATTTGATGATGCTCACCACCATGCATGAGTAATTCCATCGTAGGCTTACTGGACGGTGATGAGTTGGATGAGATTTACCATGTAATCGAGTTAGTTTTGTTAGGGTTTGATCCCTAGTATCCACTATCTTCTGAGATTGATGTTGCTACGACTTTGCTATGCTTAATGCTTGTCACTAGGGCCCGAGTGCCATGATTTCAGATCTGAACCTATTATGTTGTCATGAATATATATGAGTTCTTGATCCTATCTTGCAAGTTGTAGACTCCTACTACGTGTTATGATCCTCATACCCCAAGGTGACAATAATTGGGATTCTTTCCGGTGATTACCGTAGTTTGAGGAGTTCATGTATTCACTAAGTGTTAATGCTTCAGTCCGGTTCTCTATTAAAAGGAGGCCTTAATATCCCTTAGTTTCCATTAGGACCCTGCCACCACGGGAGTGTAGGACAAAAGATGTCATGCAAGTTCTTTTCCATAAGCACGTATTACTATATACGGAATACATGCCTACATTATATTGATGAATTGGACCTAGTTCTGTGTCACCCTAGGTTATAACTGTTGCATGATGAATTCCATCCGACATAATTATCCATCACTGATCCATTGCCTACGAGCTTTTCACATATTGATCTTTGCTAAGTTACTTTTCCGTTACTACTGTTACAATCACTACAAAACTGCTACTGTCACTTTTGCCACCGTTACCGTTACTTCCATACTACTTTGCTACTAAATATTTTGCAGCAGATATTAAGTCTTTCAGGTGTGGTTGAATTGACAACTCAGCTGCTAATACTTGAGAATATTCTTTGGCTCCCCTTGTGTCGAATCAATAAATTTGGGCTGAATACTCTACCCTCGAAAACTGTTGCGATCCCCTATACTTGTGGGTTATCAAGACCTTTTTCTGGCACCATTGCCGGGGAGCATAGCTTAATTCTCTGAGTCACTTGGGATTTATATCTGTTTGTTACTATGAAGAATCTTAAAGATAATCTTACTAAAATCTTCCCCTGTACTACGAGGACAGGTAAGGAACTGCCATCTAGCTCTGCACTTGATTCACCTTCTGTTATGAGTAAATTTGCGACACCACCACCTGCTAGTAATTCTGATATGTCGCAAGTAATTGATGATGCCACTTCTGCTATGCATGATAATACTGTGCCATTGGGTGAATTTCTTGATGAACAACTTGCTAGGGTTAGAGAGAGTGAGATCACTGAAACTGATGATATTTCTGAAACTGATGAAATTATTGAAACTGAACACTTTGAGACACCTGCCAGACCTAGCTCTCCTAGATATGAATTGCCTGTTATACCTGAGGGTTATGTTATGGATGGAGAGGTAGCTAGGGACTTTCTTTCTTTTAAAGATAGAGATGATCTTAAGAAATTACTATGCAAGTGGAAACAAAAATCTTTGAATGCTAGAATGCAATATGATCCTAAGCTTGCTACTTCACCTATCTTTGTTACTGATAAGGATTATGAATTCTCCATCGATCCTAAGTTAATTACTTTGGTTGAAACTGATCCTTTCCATGGATATGAATCTGAAACTGTTGTGGCACATCTTACTAAATTGAATGACATAGCCACCCTATTTGCTCATGAGGAAAAAATTCGCTACTACTATATTCTTAAGTTGTTTCCTTTCTCATTAAAGGGTGATGCTAAGCTATGGTTTAATTCTCTTGCTCCTGGTTGTGTGCGTAGTCCCCAGTATATGATATATTACTTCTCTGAAAAATATTTTCCTACTCATAAGAAACAAGCTGCTTTACAGGAAATATTTAACTTTGTGCAAATTGAAGAAGAGAGTCTCCCACAAGCATGGGGGAGGCTTCTCCAATTACTTAGTGCTTTGCCTGATCATCCTCTCGAGAAAAATGAAATACTTGATATCTTTTATAATGGACTAACCGATGCTTCTAGGGACCACCTAGATAGTTGTGCTGGTTGTGTTTTCAGAGAACGAACGGTTGAACAAGCTGAACTACTACTGAATAATATATTGAGCAATGATAATGATTGGCCTATCCCCGAACCACCTCCAAGGCCAACTCCAAAGAAAAGAGGTATTCTATTTCTCAGTCCTGAAGATATGCAAGAGGCAAAGAAATCTATGAAAGAAAGAGGTATTCAAGCTGAAGATGTTAAGAATTCACCACCTATTGAAGAAATACATGGTCTTGATAACCCGACATTTGTAGTGGAGGTAAATTCTCTCGGTAGATTTGATGAAGGAGATATTACTTATAAAAAGCCTGCCAGTCAATGCTTGGATGAATTTGATAACTTTATTGTTAAACAAGACAATTTCAATGCTTATGTTAGTACACAATTGAAACGTAATGCTTACATGCTTGATCGCTTAGGAGAATATATGAGTAGAACTGTTAATGATCTTAAGCTTATTAGTAAACATGCTTCCATGGTAACTACTCAAGTAGAACAAGTACTTAAGGCACAAAATGATTTGCTTACTGAGATGAATAGTAAGAATAATGATCATGCTGTTAGAGTTATGACTAGAGGTGGAAAAATGACTCAGGAACCTTTGTATCCTGAGGGCCATCCTAAGAGAATTGAGCAAGATTCTCAGAAAATTAATACTGATGCTCCTAGTTGTCCTAGTAATAAAAAGAAAAAGAATGATGATAGGACTTTGCATGCTTCTAGTGAACCTGCTATAGATACACCTGAGAATCCAAATGATATTTCTATTTCAGATGCTGAAACACAATTTGGTGATGAGCATGAACATAGTAATAATGATAATGATGATGGTCATGTTGATGCTCAACCTAGCAATGATAATGATGTGGAGATTGAACCTGCTGTTAATCTTGATAACCCACAACCTGAGAATAAACGTTATGATAATAGAGACTTCGTTGCTAGGAAGCATGGTAAAGAAAGAGAACCATGGGTTTAGAAACCCATGCCCTTTCCTCCTAAACCATTCAAGAAAAAGGATGATGAGGATTCTGAGCGCTTTGTTGAAATGCTTAGACCTGTCTTTTTGCGTATGCGATTGACTGATATTCTGAAAATGCCTCCTTATGCTAAGTATATGAAAGACATTGTTACTAATAAAAGAAAGATACCGGAAACTGAAATTTCCACCATGCTTGCTAATTATACTTTTAAGGGTGGAGTACCAAAGAAATTAGGAGATCCAGGAATACCAATTATACCATGCTCCATTAAAAGAAACTATGTTAAAACTACTTTTTGTGATTTGGGAGCTGGTGTTAGTGTTATGCCTTTCTATTTATATCATAGACTTGATTTGAATAAATTGACACCTACTGAAATCTCTTTGCAAATGGCTGATAAATCAACTGCTATACCCATCGGTATTTGCGAGGATGTGCCTGTTGTGGTTGCAAACGTTACTATCTTAACAGACTTTCTTATTCTTGATATTCCCGAGGACGACAACATGTCGATCATCCTTGGTAGACCCTTTTTGAACACTGCAGGGGTTGTTATTGATTGAAAGAAGGGCAATTTCACTTTTTCATGTTAATGGTAATGAACATACGGTGCACTTTCCGATGAAACAACCTCAAGTTCATAGTATCAACTTTATTGGAGAAATTCCAACAATTGCTATTGGAGGATTTAAATTCCCTCTCCCTACCGTCAAGAAGAAATATGAAATAATCATGGTAGGGACATGTCAGTCCCCGTTGAGGTAACCTAGTGTTATTCGAAAATTCTCCGGTTTCATGTTACTCAAAAGAAGTTTGTTAATAAGACTTGATCAACCTTGTTAATGGATTCCTTTTGACGGGCATGAGATGGATGAATTTAGAAGGCACCACCTTCTGTACCCAACTTTTACTTTCTGTTGTTTAGAATAAATAAAGCAAAAATACTATTATACTTCTGTTTTCTGAATTACCCGTGTAATAAAAAATAACCTAGAAATAAAAGTTCTCCAAATACCCTGAAAATTTAGTATGATTTTTTATAGAATATTTGAGAATTTTAGGCACTGAGAACACACCAGGGACTGCACCAGTGGGCCACAAGCCCAAGGGGCGCGCCCACCCCCCTAGGCGCGCCCTGGTGGCTTGTGGGTCCCACGTGGCCCCCCTCACTTATTCCAGCACCCATCCACTTTGTCTTCCTCCAGAAAAAATCATCCCGTTGCTCAAGCCTGTGTTCTTGCTCATATTGCTGCCATTTTCGATCTCCTTGTGCAAAGCTCCATTTGCAAAACTGTTTTGGGGGATTCTTCTTCGGTATGTGACTCCTCCAATGGTCCAATTAGTTTTTGTTCTAGTGCTTTATATATTGCAAATTTTTGCTGCTATGGTGACCTTGTTCTTGAGCTTGCATGTCAAATTTATATGGTCCTAAGTAGTTTTGATGCATGATATAGCCTCTAGGCACTTATGGGAGTAGTTGCTTTAAATCTTGGTGAGTTTTGTTCATTTTTATTTTGAGACACTAAAATTTCAGAAATTTTTCGGAGGAAGAAAATGATGAGGAGATTGTTAAGAGGCTCTTCAAGTCGGGGTTCTAAAGAAAATGAAAATGGGAAGAAAGAGAAGCCCAAATACAATCTTCCCCGCACCGCGGAAGTTCGGCCATGTGAATGGCTAAGTGATGCATTCTTGAGGGCGGCCGGAATTTATGATGATTTTTATTATTTGGCGAAGAATGCAGGCATCATCGACTTCCTCTACGATAAGTGTGACCAATACCTCTTACTCATTAATACCTTCATGCAAAATTTTCACTTTCATTATAGGGAAGATCCTCCTATGGTAGAATTTCACTTATATGATGTGCCTAAGAAGATGACTCTTTATGACTTTTGCAATGTTTGCAAATTACCTTATGAGTGCAGCGTCAGTGAACCACGTCCTAGGGATGTGGAAGATTTTAGTGTTGAAACCACTGTAGGGGAAGAAAGAGAAGTGTCGGGAGCAAGAGTGGCTAGTTTATGTTTTCCTATTTTGCGCTATTACTAATTATTTGCGGGGAGATGTTTGATTGGTCGTGGAGAAAGTGGAGGCCTAAGCGCCCCTGACCTAGCTGTTTTGCGCCATGCTTTACATCATGATAGAACTTTTAGTTTGGGCGCTATTGTTGCTCGACAGTTGAGTTTAAATAGTTTGAAGGGTCCTATCTTTGGAGGTATCTATGCTTCTCGCCTTGCTAGACATTTTGAGATACCCATTAGACTAGATGAAAAGGAAGAAAGGTTGTTACCCACTAAGTATATAGATTATGATGGTATGGTAGCACATGATTTCATTTCCAAAGACAATGATAAGCGGCTCATTTATAACTTAGTATTCAGTCAGGGTACTTGTCAGATTTATTACTTTGCCTGCACCTTCTTTGTTCGATATTTACTCAGGCAGGTACATTATTTTGCCCGATGATATTTATGCATACTGGGAGCGGACTCGATCCCCAGTTCCTGAGCCAGAACCATCACCTGACCCGTATAAGGAGTCTGTTTACCAGTGGGAGCCACAAGAGTTCGCTAACCAGTGGAACCCTCAGGATCCTCCGCAGTACCCAGGAGAGGGCTACTTTGATCCATGGGCATAGACCAATTTCGGCCAAAAGCCTAAGCTTGGGGGAGTATGTATTTCTCACCGACATTACATTCATATTCACATACTCATTCCAATTGTCGGTGTTCATACTTTTTCATTCTATTATCCATGTTAGTTTATTTTTTTCTCGCTTTCTTCTTGTGTGTTAGAAAAAACTTAAGAAAACCAAAAAAAATTTAGCTCTAGTTATACTTTCTAGTATGTTTAGTCGTAGTATTAAAATAAAACCCAAAAAGATTTCTCGTTCTTCTTTTGCTTGTTGGGAGCTTTCCCGTGTAAATAGTTTTTTCTCGTTTTTGTTTTGAAGTTCTTTCCTTTGGGTTGAGAGGGGAAGACCATGATGAAAATGTTGAGTGGCTTTCATATGCATTATTGTTGATCTAACAGAGAGCCCAGATTACCTTGTCTTCTCCTTTGAACAATTGGTTGCAGATTCTAGCTTAGTCCAATGCACATGCACTATTATTATTATTCACACCGTTCGGTCATGCAAGTGAAAAGCAATAATGATGATATATGATGAAACGATTGAGATGGAGAAAAGCTGGTACAAACTCGACCTATTTTGTTTTTGTAAATATGATTAGCTCATCGTTCTGGATTCAGCTCATTATGGATGAAACATGATTGCAATGACAATTAGAGATTATAGTTACTCATGCCATGCTTAATTAGCTAAGAGTGTATAATGGTTTGTCTTGAGTGCCAACATGCATTTTAAAATGGTTGTGATGTAGTATGATAGGATGGTATCCTCCTTTGAATGATTCAAGTGGCTTGACTTGGCACATGTTCACGCATGTAGTTGAAACAAAATCAACATAGCCTCCATGATATTTATGTTTATGGTGATTTATATCCTACCCATGCTTGCATTCAATGTTGGTTAATCTCAATGCATGTTTATGACTGTTGTCGCTCTCTAGTTGGTCGCTTCCAAGTCTCTTGCTAGCCTTCACTTGTACTAAGCGGGAATACTGCTTGTGCATCCACTTCCTTAAACCCAAAGTTGTTCCATATGAGTCCACCATACCTACATATATGTGGTATTTACCTGCCATTCCAAGTAAATTTGCATGAGCCAAACTCTAAACCTTCAAATAATATTCTGTTTTGTATGCCCGAATCGCTCATGTAGTGATTCGGGGCTGTCAATATCTTCCATGCTAGGTGGGTTATTCTCACGATGAGTGTTTATTCACTTGTCATTCATGAGAAAGTGGCTGGTAATCGGGATGCCCAGTTCCATGCTCAAAAATCAAATCAAAATATAATAAAACAAACTCCCCCAGGACTGTTGTTTATATGGATGGTACCCGTGGATTCAGCTAGCCGTGGAGTGTGTTTGATTGGTGGAGGGGGAGTAAAAACTTTACCATTCTATTTGGGAACCGCCTATAATGTATCTAGTATCGAAGATACCGAGATCTCTTGGTTGCTATGTTGACAATGAAAGCATACCGCTTAAAATTTTATTCATCTCTGTTTTAAAAGCTCGAGCTCTGGCACCTCGGAAATCCCTACTTCCCTATGTGAAGGGCCTATCTATTTACTTTATTGCTGAGTCATCATCTTCTTATAAAAAGCACCAGTTAGAGAGCACCACTATCGTTTGTAATCATTGTTATTAATTGATATTGAGTATGACTGTGACTGGATCTCTTTTACCATGAATTACAATGTCTGGTCAGTCCTTGATCTTCAGGGGTGATCTGCATTTATGGTTTGCGGTCTCAGAAAGGGCTAGAGAGATACCATTTTGTTGTATCATATCATGATTGTTTTGAGAAAAAGTGTTGTCATCCGAGACTTATTATTATTGCTTGCTAGTTGATTATGCCAATGATATGAGTAAATGTGAGACCTAAATGTTATTGTGAATATGGTTAGTTCATAATCTTTGCTGAAAACCTGAATGCTGGCTATACTATATTTGTAACAACAAGATCAAATAGAGTTTGTAAATGTTTTTCTTTGTCACTTTCAGTTTGTCAATAGAATTGCTTGAGGACAAGCAATGTGTTAATCTTAGGGGAGTTGATATGTCTCCATCGTATCTACTTTTCCGAACTCTTTTGCCCTTGTTTTGGACTCTAATTTGCATGATTTGAATGGAACTAACCCGTACTGACGTTGTTTTCAGCAGAATTGCCTTGGTGTTATTTTTGTGCAGAAATAAAAGTTCTCGGATTGACCTAAAAATTTATGAAGAATATTTTTGGAATTAATAAAAAATATTGGCGAAAGAATCAACCAGAGGGGTCCACCCATTGGCCACAAGCAAGGGGGCACGCCCTGGCGGCTTGTGGGTCCCACAGACCTCCTCTGACCCTAACTCCAACTCTATATATTCACATACGGAGAGAGAAAAAAAGCAGAAGAGTTCATCACGTTTCACGATATGGAGCCGACGCCACCTCCTGTTCTTCCTCGGAAGGGCCAATCTGGAGTGTGTTTTGGGCTCCGGAGAGGGGAAATCGACGCCGTCGTCATTACCAACCATCCTCCATCACCAATTTCCTGATGCTCTCCGCCGTGCGTGAGTAATTCCATCGTAGGCTTGCTGGACGGTGATGGTTTGGATGAGATTTACCATGTAATCGAGTTTGTTTTGTTAGGGTTTGATCCCTAGTATCCACTATGTTCTGAGATTGATGTTGCTATTACTTTGCTAAGCTTAATGCTTGTCACTAGGGCCCGAGTACCATAATTTCAGATCTGAACCTATTATGTTTTCATGAATATATATGAGTTCTTGATCCTATCTTGCAAGTTGTAGACACCTACTACGTGTTATGATCCGCATACCACAAGGTGACAATAATTGGGATTCTTTTCGGTGATTACCGTAGTTTGAGGAGTTCATGTATTGAATAAGTGTTAATGCTTTGGTCCGGTTCTCTATTAAAAAGAGGCCTTAATATCCCTTAGTTTCCATTAGGACCCCGCTGCCACGGGAGGGTAGGACAAAAGATGTCATGCAAGTACTTTTCCATAAGCACGTATGACTATATACGGAATACATGTCTACATTATATTGATGAATTGGAGCTAGTTCAGTGTCACCATAGGTTATAACTGTTGCATGATGAATGCCATCCGACATAATTATCCATCACTGATCCATTGCCTACGAGCTTTTCACATATTGATCTTTGCTAAGTTACTTTTCCGTTACTACTGTTACAAACACTACAAAACTGCTACTATCACTTTTGCCACCGTTACTTCCATTCTACTTTGCTACTAATATTTTGCTGCCGATATTAAGTCTCTCAGGTGTGGTTGAATTGATAACTCAGCTGCTAATACTTGAGAATATTCTTTGGCTCCCCTTGTGTCGAATCTATAAATTTGGGCTGAATACTATACCGTCGAAAACTGTTGCGATCCCCTATACTTGTGGGTTATCAAGACCTTTTTCTTGCGCCGTTGCCGGGGAGCATAGCTTTATTCTCTGAGTCACTTGGGATTTATATTTGTTTGTTACTATGAAGAATCTTAAAGACAATCATACTAAAATCATCCCCTCTACTACGAGGGCAGCTAAGGAACTGCCATCTAGCTCTGCACTTGATTCACCTTCTGTTATGAGTAAATTTGCGACACCACCACCTGCGAGTAATTCTGATATGTCACAAGTAATTGATGATGCCACTTCTACTATGCATGATAATACTGTGCCATTGGGTGAATTTCTTGATGAACAACTTGCTAGTGTTAGAGAGAGTGAGATCACTGAAACTGATGATATTTCTGAAACTGATGAAATTATTGAAACTGAACACTTTGAGACACCTGCCAGCCCTAGCTCTCCTAGATATGAATTGCCTGTTATACCTGAGGGTTATGTTATGGATGGAGAGGTAGCTAGGGACTTTCTTTCTTGTAAAGATAGAGATGATCTTAAGAAATTACTATGCAAGTGGAAACAAAAATCTTTGAATGCTAGAAAGCAATATGATCCTAAGTTTGCTACTTCACCTATCTTTGTTACTGCTAAGGATTATGAATTCTCTGTTGATCCTAAGTTAATTACTTTGGTTGAAACTGATCCTTTCCATGGATATGAATCTGAAACTGTTGTGGCACATCTTACTAAATTGAATGACATAGGCAACCTATTTGCTCACGAGGAAAAAATTCGCTACTACTATATTCTTAAGTTGTTTCCTTTCTCATTAAAGGGTGATGCTAAGCTATGGTTTAATTCTCTTGCTCCTGGTTGTGTGCGGAGTCCCCAGTATATGATATATTACTTCTCTAAAAAATATTTTCCTACTCAGAAGAAACAAGCTGCTTTACAGGAAATATTTAACTTTGTGCAAATTGAAGAAGAGAGTCTCCCACAAGCATGGGGGAGGCTTCTCCAATTACCTAGTGCTTTGCCTGATCATCCTCTCAAGAAAAACGAAATACTTGATATCTTTTATAATGGACTAACCGATGCTTCTAGGGACCACCAAGATAGTTGTGCTGGTTGTGTTTTCAGGGAACGAACGGTTGAACAAGCTGAACTACTATTGAATAATATAT
The DNA here is from genome assembly GCA_011799875.1 of Thinopyrum elongatum. NCBI lineage: Eukaryota > Viridiplantae > Streptophyta > Magnoliopsida > Poales > Poaceae > Thinopyrum > Thinopyrum elongatum. The sequence continues at coordinate 697,624,014 of CM022303.1, forward strand.
TGAGCAATGATAATGATTGGACTATCCCCGAACCACCTCCAAGGCCAACTCCGAAGAAAAGAGGTATTCTATTTCTCAGTCCTGAAGATATCCAAGAGGCAAAGAAATCTATGAAAGAAAGAGGTCTTAAAGCTGAAGATGTTAAGAATTTACCACCTATTGAAGAAATACATTGTCGGGGCCGGGACACGAAAATCCCAGAAATTAATCCCTCGTGTTACCACCAGCCCTAGGATTACTGTTACTATTGCACACGTCCTTGTTACAGATTACCTAGCAATTACAAGAATTGGATACAAGACCATAAAGGTCTAATGATACGACGATGATAATCTGGTGACGGGTGACGGAATTGACTTGTGGTTCTCCAACGAAGATGGGGCTCCATTCCCACAGGAATGGCTGACCTGGATAATTCCTATCCCGCGTGGCGGCTATCCTAGGCTCTGCACGAACGTTGCTATGGTACTCCACGTAGAACTCCTAACCTGGCCAAGTAAATAGCCAGGGACAAGCCTGTGAGTACATTTGAATGTACTTGCAAACATCATGAACAAAAGATATACCGAATGTGGCAGATAAAATATATGATCATCATGAACCAAACTATATGCGTATGCTCATGTTGAACTACATGAAAGGCATGCTGACAGGAGATAAATCATGGCATAATAAAAATATTGGCATGTGCAGAAAAATGGGAAATATTATATGTTAGTGACAAACTATGAAAGTTAAAGGAGAGTCGGGCGAGACATGACCGCCGGAGAATCCAAAAGAAAATAGAAGAAATGCCAGTCGGGTGTCTAAAAGGAAATTCGGGCCAGACAGGACCGCCCGAGAATCCAAGCGACGCCATGAGAGGTCTTGAAAAGAAATGCCAATCGGGTGTCGAAAGTGACGCCATGGTCGGTCTTGAAAAGAATTGCCAGTCGGGTGTCGAAAGTGACGCCATGGTCAGTCTTGAAAAGAAATTCCTATCGGGTGTCCAGAAGAGTAGTGGCGGGATAGACCGCCTGAGAACTCGCGGGACGACACGGAGAGGTCTTGAAAATAAAACCGAATGTCCGGGGTAGTCTAGCCAGCCCCTGAGACACTCAGGAAAATAAAATAAGAGAAACGGGTTAGTCCACAATAATATTCATAAAGGTAGTAATATTAATATGCAAACAATATCATTCATGATAACAAAAATATTCATGACAACATTAGTGGTGACAAAATTTATCCTGCCAAGTAACTCATGCTCAGTTTAATTATTTCCTCCGAAGACCGACACTTGACCAACCCAGACTATAGTCCTTAACCACGGACACGGCTATTCGAATTGGTTTAAACTCTGCAGAGGGTGTACTCTTAACCCACAAGTAAAGGATTTCTTTAGTTAGTGTTGTGACACTGACTAATTCCCATTACGGTCTTTGGGTTGAAAACACACCTGACCTGCACACACCAGATTAACCGTTCGGATGGCAGGGACAAGTGGCAGCACGAATCAAGTATGGGGGTTACCAGAACAAGACTCAATCTACGGTCGACTCAGGAGGCTCAAATATTTCCTGCAGTGGTTAGCACAACAAAGTATTCTTTCAACAGCAATACCAAACAGGGCCACAACCCTTGCATGCTCCAACAAGCCCACACTGATCATTCTCGTCACAACGAGTTTTCAGTCTCACGGTCACCTTTCTCGTGACTGATTCTTCCTGCAGATTAGTCCGGACCGGCACAGGCATATGTGACATATGAAAATAGCCATGCTTACTCATAGTTCATGCCTAAATGAAGGTAAAATATTTTCATGGGGTCATGCATGCATAACTATCAATATGCAAACTTTATATGAACTTAACATAATCATGATGCAAATATTAACTATGCAATTCACCATGTCAAGTGTTCAAAATGCTTGCCTTAAGCATGCAGAAGTGTGGGGTGCATTCCAAGACTTTGAAAATTTTATCTTCCCTCCATTTCCTATTTTCAAAAATATTCAATTACCACATAAAGTCATAACAGTGCTAAAAAGTTGTCAGGAAAATTTTGAAGTAAATACTAAAATAATCTAGATGAAAATTAAGGAATAACAGAAAAAGAATCAATTTATTTGGAGTTCATATGAATTACTTATGGAATTTCTAAGTTGGAGTAAATGATTAAATGGACTATTAAATAGACCCAACAAAAACTAAGCTAAGTAAAAATGTTCACCCTAGCTCTAATAATAGATCATGATTTTATAAGTATTCAGAAATTTGAATTACTGGATTTGGATTTGAAATGATGGCTATGGAAATTATTTGAGGACTGCTGGAAAAAGAAAAAGGGAAAAGCGTAGAAGCGCGCCCTGAGCGCTGTTTAGCTGCGCGGTGCCACTGGGCCGAGCCCAGCCGCTCAGTCGCGAGGATAACTGCTGATGTTGAAGGCGTATTAAATACAATAGGTTTTCCCTGCGCGAAGGCTGCTCCAGGGAAGCCCGTCTCCAATTAACCACGCGGCGCGGTCACTGACATTGGGCCCGCCTGGCCCATTGGTCATGTTTGACCAGCGTCCCGTGCGCCTCCTCTGTTGGCCGAATGGAGGCAAAGCTCCGGCGATGCTCGCCAGCGAACGGTGGAGCCATTCCGGGAGTTGAGACCACCGTCGAGTTCATGAGGTCGAGGCGGTTCTTCCGGTACCTTTCATGGTAGCCGGGGTGGATGGAGTCGCCAGCGATGAGATCCTCGGCAGACGGCGGTGTCGGGCAGGAGGAATCTTCCGTCTACGGCGGCCCCTGAGCCAAAATGAGTATCGGAACGGCTTTGCGATGAGCATAAGAGGCTCCTGATGAGAGAGTTTTGGGTAGGGAAGTTGTGGTTGCGCCAGATTTGACCGGAGAGTGGTGGCGAGCACCTCGGCCGGAGTCGAGGAAGATGACCTCCTCCAATTGCTTGGCTGCTTGAGGGGCTCAGAGAGGGGTAGAGCTATCGTGTTCAGGAGCTAGGGGAGCCCGAGGTGGTTTATATAGGGAGAGGAGGTCGGTTTCGGGGCTTAAAAAACACGGCACATCGGCGGGCGGCCATTTATGGCGCTGTCGAGGCCGGTGAGGGAGCGTTGGAGGTCGGCAGCTGTGGATGAGGCCGGGTGGTTGGTGGTTAGGGCGGGGCGAGCTGGTGACCCCGGATTTGGCCATGTGGTTCGGGCGGTGGCGTGTCCGAGACGACGTCCACGGCGGCGGCGGTGGTCGGTGACAGGCGGTGCTAGAGGCCAGGGGAGGATGTCGGTAGGGTTCTGTGGAGTCGATATGATCCAGAGGGAGGCTAGGGCGAGCAAGGGCAACAACAGAGCGTGGCGGCAGCTTGATGCCAGAGGCTGCAACGCGGGCGCTCTGGCCACGCCCAGAGGACGCACACAGGTCGTTCGACGAAATGCCAGGGGGAGCTAGAATGATTTAATCGCATTGGGTTTTTGCATAAAAGTGATTTATAGGCATCACATGACCCCCCACAATTTTTGTGGAATTTTAAAAGAATTATTTTAAATGGTTGTAGTGCAACAAGGGCATTTAAATAATTGAAAATGCTATTAAAATAATTATATTGGGCAAAATTTTATTATGAAAATAATTCCTACAGTTATTTAAAATATAATTGAAATGATTTATGGGAACTACCCAAAACCCACATTATTCTGCAAAAATTTCTATAAGGAGCGAAGAATTTTGAAAAACAGAGGGCAGAAAATACTCTAAAATTAATAAAACAACCAATATAATTTAAATTTTTTATTTCTCACCAATTTTTACTTAATAAAATCATGGTTGAATTTTTGGGGTGTTACATACATGGTCTTGATAACCAGACACAGGTAGTGGAGGTAAATTCTCTCTATAGATTTGATGAAGGAGATATTCCTTATAATAAGCCTGCCAGTTAATGCTTGGATGAATTTGATAACTTTATTGTTAAACAAGAAAATTTCAATGCTTATGTTAGTACACAATTGAAACGTAATGCTTACATGCTTGATCGCTTAGGAGATTATATGAGTAGAACTGTTAATGATCTCAAGCTTATTAGTAAACATACTTCCATGGTAACTACTCAAGTAGAACAAGTACTTAAGGCACAAAATGATTTGCTTACTGAGATGAATAGTAAGAATAATGATCATGTTGTTAGAGTTATGACTAGAGGTGGAAAAATGACTCAGGAACCTTTGTATCCTTAGGGCCATCCTAAGAGAATTGAGCAAGATTCTCAGAAAATTAATACTGATGCACCTAGTCGTCCTAGTAATAAAAAGAAAAAGAATGATGATATGACTTTGCATGCTTCAAGTGAACCTGTTATAGATACACCTGAGAATCCAAATGATATTTCTATTTCAGGTGCTAAAAAAAATTTGGTGATGAGCATGAACCTAGTAATAATGATAATGATGATGTTCATGTTGATGCTCAACCTAGCAATGATAATGATGTGGATATTGAACCTGCTGTTGATCTTGATAACCCACAACCTAAGAATAAACGTTACGATAAAAGAGACTTCGTTGCTAGGAAGCTTGGTAAAGAAAGAGAACCATGGGTTCAGAAACCCATGCCCTTTCCTCCTAAACCATCCAAGAAAAAGGATGATGAGGATTTTGAGCGCTTTGTTGAAATGCTTAGACCTGTCTTTTTGCGTATGCGATTGACTGATATTCTGAAAATGCCTCCTTATGCTAAGTATATGAAAGACATTGTTACTAATAAAAGAAAGATACTGGAAGCTGAAATTTCCACCATGCTTGCTAATTATACTTTTAAGGGTGGAGAACCAAAGAAATTAGGAGATCCAGGAATACCAACTATACCATGCTCCATTAAAACAAACTATGTTAAAACTGCTTTATGTGATTTGGGAGCCGGTGTTAGTGTTATGCCTTTCTCTTTATATCGTAGACTTGATTTGAATAAATTGACACCTACAGAAATCTCTGTGCAAATGGCTGATAAATCAACTGCTATACCCATCGGTATTTGCGAGGATGTGCCTGTTGTGGTTGCAAACGTTACTTTCTTAACATACTTTGTTATTCTTGATATTCCCGAGGACGACAACATGTCGATCATCCTTGGTAGACCCTTTTTGAACACTGCAGGGGCTGTTATTGATTGCAACAAGGGCAATGTCACTTTTCATGTTAATGGTAATGAACATACGGTGCACTTTCCGAAGAAACAACCTCAAGCTCATAGTATCAACTGTATTGGAGAAATTCCAACAATTGCTATTGGAGGTTTTAAATTGCCTCTCCCTACCGTCAAGAAGAAATATAAAATAATCAAGGTAGGGGACATGCCTGTCCCCGTTGAGGTAACCTAGTGTTATTAAAAAATTCTCCAGTTTCATGTTACTCGAAAGAAGTTTGTTAATAAGGCTTGATCACCCTTGTTAATGGATTCCTTTTGACGGGCATGAGATGGATGAATTTAGAAGGCACTACGTTCTGTACCCAACTTTTACTTTCTGTTGTTTAGAATAAATAAATCAAAAATACTATTATACTTCTGTTTTCTGAATTAACTGTGTAATAAAAAATAACCTGGAAATAAAAGTTCTCCAAATACCCTAAAAATTTAGTATGATTTTTTATAGAATATTTGAGAATTTTAGGCACTGAGAACACACCAGGGTCTGCACCAGTGGGCCACAAGCCCAGGGGGCGCGCCCACCCACTGGGCGTGCCCTGGTGGCTTGTGGGTCCCACGTGGCCCCCCTCACTTATTCCAGCACCCATCCACTTTGCCTTCCTCCAGAAAAAATCATCCCGTCGCTCAAGCCTGTGTTCTTGCTCATATTGCTGCCATTTTCGATCTCCTTGTGCAAAGTTCCATTCGCAAAACTGTTTTGGGGGATTGTTCTTCGGTATGTGACTCCTCCAATGGTCCAATTAGTTTTTGTTCTAGTTCTTAATATATTGCAAATTTTGGCTTCTGTGGTGACCTTGTAGTTGAACTTGCATGTCAAATTTATATGGTCCTAAGTAGTTTGGATGCATGATATAGCCTCTAGGCACTTATGGGAGTAGTTGATTTAAATCTGGTTTCAGCTCATTATGTATGAAACATGTTTGCATTGACAATTAGAGATTATAGTTACTCATGCCATGCTTAATTAGCTAAGAGTGTATAATGGTTTGTCTTGAGTGCCAACATGCATTTTAAAATGGTTGTGATGTAGTATGATAGGATGGTATCCTCCTTTGAATGATTCAAGTGGCTTGACTTGGCACATGTCCAGGCATGTAGTTGACACAAAATCAACATAGCCTCCACGATATTTATGTTCATGGTGATTTATATCCTACCCATGCTTGCATTCAATGTTGGTTAATCTCAATGCATGTTTATGACTATTGTCGCTCTCTAGTTGGTCGCTTCCAAGTCTCTTGCTAGCCTTCACTTGTACTAAGCGGGAATACTGCTTGTGCATCCACTTCCTTAAACCCAAAGTTGTTCCATATGAGTCCACCATACCTACCAATATGCGGTATTTACCTGCCGTTCCAAGTAAATTTTCATGTGCCAAACTCTAAACCTTCAAATAATATTCTGTTTTGTATGCCCGAATCGCTCATGTAGTGATTGGGGGCTGTCAGTATCTTCCATGCTAGGTGGGTTATTCTCACGATGAGTGTTTATTCACTTGTCATTCACGAGAAAGTGTCTGGTAATCGGGATGCCCAGTTCCATGCTCAAAAATCAAATCAAAATATAATAAAACAAAACTCCCCTAGGACTGTTGTTTGTATGGACGGTACCCGTGGATTCAGCTAGCCGTGGAGTGTGTTTGATTGGTGGAGGGGGAGTAAAAACTTTACCATTCTATTTGGGAACCGCCTATAATGTATCGAGTATGGAAGATACCGAGATCTCTTGGTTGCTATGTTGACAATGAAAGCATACCGCTCAAAATTTTATTCATCTCTGTTTTAAAAGCTCGAACTCTGGCACCTCTGCAAATCCCTGCTTCCCTCTGTGAAGGGCCTATCTATTTACTTTATTGCTGAGTCATCATCTTCTTATAAAAAGCACCAGTTAGAGAGCACCACTGTCATTTGTATGCATTGTTATTAATTGATATTGAGTATGACTGTGACTGGATCTCTTTTACCATGAATTACAATGTCTGGTCAGTCCTTGATCTTCCGGGGTGCTCTGCATTTATGTTTTGCGGTCTTAGAAAGGGCTATCGAGATACCATTTTATTATATCATATCATGATTGTTTTGAGAAAAAGTGTTGTCATCCGAGACTTATTATTATTGCTCGTTAGTTGATTATGCCATTGATATGAGTAAATGTGAGACCTAAATGTTATTGTGAATATGGTTAGTTCATAATCTTGGCTGAAAACCTGAATGCTGGCTATACATATTTGTAACAACAAGATCAAACAGAGTTTGTAAAAGTTTTTCTTTGTCACTTTCAGTTTGTCAACTGAATTGCTTAAGGACAAGCAATGGGTTAAGCTTGGGGGAGTTGAAACGTCTCCATCGTATCTACTTTTCAAAACACTTTTGCCCTTGTTTTGGACTCTAATTTGCATGACTTGAATGGAACTAACCCGGACTGATGTTGTTTTCAGCAGAATTGCCTTGGTGTTATTTTTGTGCATAAATAAAAGTTCTCAGATTGACCTAAAAATTTACGGAGAATATTTTTCGAATTAATAAAAAATATTGGCGAAATAATAAACTAGAGGGGGTCCACCCATTGGCCACAAGCCAGGGGGCGCGCCCCCCTAAGGCGCGCCCTGGCGCCTTGTGGGTCCCACAGACCTCCTCCGACCCTAACTCCAACTCTATATATTCACATCCGGAGAGAAAAAAAATAAAGGAGAAGGGTTCATCACGTTTCACGATACGAAGCCGCCGCCACCTCCTGTTCTTCCTCAGGAGGGCAGATCTGGAGTCTGTTTTTGGTTCTGGAGAGGGGAAATCGACGCCGTTGTCATCACCAACCGTCCTCCATCACCAATTTCATGATGCTCACCGCTGTGCGTGAGTAATTCCATTGTAGGCTTGCTAGACGGTGATGGGTTGGATGAGATTTTCCATGTAATCGAGTTAGTTTTGTTAGGGTTTGATCCCTAGTATCCACTATGTTCTGAGATTGATGTTGCTATGACTTTGCTATGCTTAATGCTTGTCACTAGGGCCCGAGTGCCATGATTTCAGATCTCAACCTATTATGTTTTCATGAATATATATGAGTTCTTGATCCTATCTTGCAAGTTCTAGACACCTACTACGTGTTATGATCCGCATACCCCAAGGTGACAATAATTGGGATTCTTTCCGTTGATTACCGTAGTTTGAGGAGTTCATGTATTCACTAAGTGTTAATGCTTTGGTCCGGTTCTCTATTAAAAGGAGGCCTTAATATCCCTTAGTTTCCATTAGGACCCCTCTGCCACGGGAGGGTAGGACAAAAGATGTTATGCAAGTTCTTTTCCATAAGCACGTATGACTATATACGGAATACATGCCTACATAATATTGATGAATTGGAGCTAGTTCTGTGTCACCCTAGGTTATATCTGTTGCATGATGAATGCCATCCGACATAATTATCCATCACTGATCCATTGCCTATGAGCTTTTCACATATTGATCTTTGCTAAGTTACTTTTCTGTTACTACTGTTACAATCACTACAAAACTGCTACTGTCACTTTTGCCACCGTTACTGTTACTTCCATACTACTTTGCTGCTAAATATTTTGCTGCAGATATTAAGTATTTTAGGTGTGGTTGAATTGACAACTCAGCTGCTAATACTTGAAAATATTCTTTGGCTCCCCTTGTGTCGAATCAATAAATTTGGGCTGAATACTCTACCCTCGAAAACTGTTGCGATCCCCTATCCTTGTGGGTTATCAAACAACAATAAAACATGATGCAAAATGGACATATCATAGGGTCCGAAACATATTCACTCAGAGAGAAAATCAAATCGAGATAAAATGGCTATGAGTGAACTGCATTGAGGACTAAATCCAGATCTATGATGAAAAATTAAAACCTACTAAGAAAAATCCAATCAAGTAAGAACTAAAAAGGGTGGTGGCGTTACCCACTGTATAGGAATTATGAGACCCAGAACTTCATACAACTAGTTTAGAGTTTTATGAGTCAAATTCAACGTTAATGTATTCACTTTTTGAGAGAAAACATCACTTTATCGAAGTTTTCATTTTCATCAAGTGTTGTGGACCAATTCCTTCAATAGTGTTTAAGTGTTAGCGCGTGTGCAAACTTCTCATGGCATGTTTGATGAATCTAATATATTTAGCTCACACCATAACGCATAGAACCTTTTCTCATGAAGTGGCTTGGTGAAAATATCAGCAAATTGATTCCCCTTCTTGACGTGACTGATAATAATGTCCTCTCAAAAACATGGTCACAAAGAAAAATGATGCTTGATGTCAATATGCTTCGTACAACATTGTTGCACTGGGTTGTGAGTGAGGGAGTCATGGACTAGGGGGTCCTCACGTGTCCGGCCTAGTTAAGGTGGGTTGGGCTATTGGGCTGTTAAGAAGACGAAGCTGGAGATCATCTCGTATCCGGGAAGGAGTCCCTTTAGGTGTCCAGGCATGATTACTCTCCTTTGTAACCGACTATGTACAACTCTGGACCCCTGCAGTGTATATATAAGCCAGAGGGTTAGATCGTAGGGATCATCAGAACAACCATAGGCATACAAGTTAGGGTTTAGCCATTACGATCTCCAGGTAGATCAACTCTTGTAACCATCGTCTACATCGAATATAATCAAGCAGGACGTAGGGTATTACCTCCATTAAGAGGGCCCGAACCTGGGTAAACACTGTGTCATTTTGTCTCCGGTTACCATTGAACCATAGACCCACAGCTCGGGACCCCCTACCCGAGATCTGCCGGTTTTGAGACCGACATTGGTGCTTTCATTGAGAGTTCCGCTGTGTGATGGCCAGTAGGATCGATGGCTCACGTAAACTTCAGCAACAAGACCGCCTCCGGAGGAGGCCTGATCTCGGGACAAACCCTTCGGATCGGCGGCTTATCATAAGCGTTGACTCGGCCGGCCATCTTAACCGAGCCGAGGTCTCCGCTCTCGAGCACCAGATCCCGGTCGATAGCCCGGTGTACGCCCTTGACGCCCGGCATGGTGCAAGCTCGATCAGATCAGCGGCTTTGACTGAAAATCAAAACAACTCTGGGGCCTGGAACTCGGATCCTAAGGCTTCGGGCTCGGCGACGATCGCCAAACACCGTCCGTGCATCGACCTCGAATACTCGGAAATGATGGATCTGGCAGACACCGCATTGTTAAACGATCTGCTAGATCACATCGCAACCCTGGGACTCACGACGGCCTATGACCGGATTGGGTTTAAACCCGATCATAGGGAGGTCAACTCCCCGTCGGTCACTCACCTCGTGGCGGTCGTTGAAGAGCAGACCAAAGACCCCGCGTCTCCCACACTGAAGACCAATGATGTTCGGACTCCCGAACTCCCGGAGTCCGGGCCTCTTTCCTTGGAGGGGATGAAACTTATTCTGGATTCTGGACGGGTCATGAAACCCGATGAGTGCTCGAAAACTTCTGGACCCGAACCCCCAGCCCGAAGACCGTGTCGTCATCCGAGGCTCCGGACATAGGCCTGGGTGGGGGATCAAGTTTTTTCCCACCCACCCACCACACCGCATACTCTCCAAGCAACTCTGGCCCACCTGACATATGTGACTTGATGTATGTACGGCAGCAACCTCGCGGAACAGTCCATCACTACTGGCAGGATACCTCGTTGTTAAGAACAGGATCAAAGATTGTTGTGACCAAGACATAGTCTCGGTTTTTCGTCGCAATTGCAATGACGAGGGAATTTTGAACGCCCTCGCTCGACGTCACATCCAAAGTTTCACCGAATTATCAGACTTGGTACGCAAGTACTGTGCGATGGAGAGCACATGGAAAGCCCAAAGGACCCACGTGGAGCCTGTACATATGGAGAAGCCATCCACATTGCGGATTAAACGGACACATAGGGCATCCGAATATGAGCCCACCGGCAAAAAGAATAAACCCTTCAAGGGACATAGGACTGTTCTTGACGACCTCGACAAACCATGCCCGATACATTCGACATTACTAAATACAGAGCCAACCCACAGCCTTCGAGCTTTCTGGATATTAAGGCAGGTAGCCAAAAGCGGCGAGGTTATCCTCACCACCCTACCTTTGGGAAGACAGTCACCTACGGACGAACATCTTGACGTCCTGACCGTCTTCAAAACTTTTTCTTCAAACAATCGGCGCAAAAGAACACTTCGAGAGCTCACTGAAGTCCACCAAGTAACAGCAATGAGGCCATGGAACGACACGGCAATAACCTTTAATGCCGAAGACGAGCCAAGGGCCCGTTCAGTCCGAGCACCCGCCGCATTGGTCCTCGATCCCATAGTGGACGGCTTCTGACTTACCAAAGTGCTCATGGACGGTGGTAGTGGACTGAACCTCATCTATGAGGATACGCTCGAAAAAATGCAGGTTGATAAGTCCCGCATCGAGCAAAATTACACCACTTTTCGTAGAATAATCCCAGGTCGAGAGGCACGTTGCTTAGGGCGAATTACGCTCGACGTAGTGTTCGGCACACCCGAAAACTACAGGTCCGAAAAGTTGCTCTTTCACATTGTGCCCTTCAATAGCGGATACCACGCCCTATTGGGACATGACACTTTCGCACGCTTCCAGGCAATACCCCATTACGGATACATGAAGCTCAAAATGCCGGGGCCCAATGGGGTGATTACAATCACAAGTGATCCGCATAGAGCACTCCGGGCCGAAAGCAAAACGGAGTCCCTGGCTCTTGAAGCATTGTCCGAAGCCCTTGCCGTCGAAGAGCTATCCACACTCCAGACAACGGTGGACAAAGACGACGTGATCCTCGATAAGAGACCTAAATCCACTTCTTTCAAGCCAGCAGACGAAGTAGTCAAATTTTAAGTACACCCGACAGATCCGAACAAAACAACATCCATCGGAGCACAGCTGGACCCAACAGTAGACATTTCCTTACGCACGTTCGTACGGGAAAATTGGGACATATTCGCCTGGCATCCCTCGGACATGCCAGGAATCCCATGCAGACTGGCCAAACACAGCCTCAACATAATCAAAGGCTTCAAGCCAGTAAAGCAGTCGCTGCGGTGATTCTCCGAACCCAAACGTCAAGCAATGGGGGAGGAATAAGCAAAACTCCTCGAAGCAGGATTCATCAGGGAAATCAAACACCCAGAATGGCTAGCCAACCTGGTCATGGTGCCGAAGAAGGATAAATCCTGGCGGCTTTGCGTCGACTTCAAAGACCTCAAGAGAAGCTGCCCTAAGGATCCCTTTCCGCTACCCCGCATAGACCAAATCATGGACGCAACCGCGGGACACGACGCATTGTGCTTCGTCGACACCTACTCCGGATACCACCACATCAAAATGAAGGAATCCGACTAGGCTGCAACCACATTCATCACCCCCTATGGGCATTTCTGCTTCAACACCATGCCCTTCGGGTTAAAGAATGCTGGTGCCACTTACCAGCGCATGATTCAAACCTGCCTGGAAAAACAAATTGGAAAAACAGTTGAGGCATATGTAGACGACGTAGTCATTAAGACGATGCATGTCGCATCATTAGTGGATGACCTCCGCTCAACATTCGATAATCTGCGAGCATATGACATACGGCTCAATCCGAAAATTGTGTCTTCGGTGTTCCTGCCGGAAAGCTGCTCGGATTCATTGTTTCCCATCAAGGAATTGAAGTGAATCCGGCTAAAATCCGAGCCTTGTCACAATTGGCAATACCAACAGAACTAAAACACGTGCAAAAGTTAGCAGGGTGCGTGGCAGCATTAAGCCGTTTTATCTCCAGATTGGGAGAAAAGCATTGCCACTTTATAGGCTGCTTAAATGCACTGACAACTTCCAATGGACGGATGCGGCTACGGCAGGATGGGAGGAAATAAAGACATTACTTGCTAACAACCCAATATTGGCTGCCCCAAGTGTTGGCGAGCCAATGTTATTGTACATTTCAGCAACTCACCAAGTGGTGAGTGCCGTCCTCGTCGTTGAACGAGAAGATGAGGGACATAAATTCCCTGTTCAAAAGCCAGTCTACTATGTATCGGAGGTCCTCACACCATGTAAATCCCGATACCCCCACTATCAAAAGATAGCTTACGCAGTCTTCATGGCATCCCGAAAACTTCGACACTATTTTCAAGAGTGCTCGATTATAGTGGCATCAGAAGTACCACTAAATGATAACATAAACAACACGGACGCCACTGGCCGCATACCTAAATGGGCAATAGAGCTCCTCATATTTGAAATCATGTACAAACCACGCCGAGCTATTAAATCTCAGGTGCTGGTCGACTTTGTAGCGGAATGGACAGAAGCCGAGCTCCCAAAGGAATACAGTACGTACTGAAACTGGACGATGTACTTCGACGGCTCTAAAATGCTGGCCAGACTGGGGGCTGGCGTAATCTTGATATCCCCCACGGGGGACACAGTCTGTTATGTTCTACAAATTATATATACGGACTCTAATAATGTGTCCGAATTCGAAGCATTGTTACATGGTCTCCGCATGGTAGTTTCCATGGGGGTACAACGCCTGGAGGTGCGTGGGGACTCCAACCTCGCTATCTCACAGGTAAATGGCGAGTTCGACGCCAAGGACCCCAAAATGGCAGCCTACAGGAATGCCGTAATAAAAATATCATCTCGGTTAGAGGGGCTCGAGTTTCATCACGTAGCTCGCGACAGCAATCAGGCGGCAGACATCCTCGCCCGCATGGGCGCCCAGCGCGACCCCGTCCCACACAACACTTCCGTTGAAAAGCTCTTCAAGCCATCCGTAGTGTGGCAGGATGAAGGCAAGGATATTAGCCCGGACCCGATCGCATCCCTAGAAGTCGAACCAGATGATGAAATCATTGGGAGTTCAGATATTGAACAGACTTCTTCTGCTCATGAAATAATGGGCATCATCGCTCCATGGACCGAACCACTCCTGGCCTATCTTCATAGGCAGGAACTCCCCGATGACCAAAATGAGGCATGCCGCATAATTCGGCGCTCTAAAGCCTATAAAATTCACGAAGGTGAACTGTACAAGAAAAGTAAAGATGCATATCCGAGGAGGAAGGGAGCCAGCTTTTAGTCGAGATACATGCTGGCATGGGCGGACACCATGCGGCAGCTCGAGCCCTCGTAAGCAAGGCTTTCCGAGGAGGGTTCTTCTGGCCAACAGCCTGGGCAAACGCACAAACACTCGTTCAACGTTGTGTAGGATGCCAACTTTTTGCTAATCAAAGCCACCTGCCCCCCACTACTCTCCGGACTATACCGATAACCTGGCCCTTCACGGTCTGGGGGCTGGACATGGTAGGACCTCTTAAAGGGGGAAGACATAAGAAGAAATACCTATTGGTTATGGTCGATAAGTTCACTAAATGGATTGAGGCCAAACCAGTCAAAACGGCCGAATCCAGGCCAGTAATCGATTTTATATCCGGCGTGGTACAGCATTACGGTGTCCCCCACGGCATAATTACAGACAATGGTTCAAATTTTATAGCCGATGATGTAAAGGATTGGTGTGCTAATATGGGCACTAAGCTCGACTATGCATCCGTCTATCACCCTTAAACAAACGGGCAGGTAGAGCAGGCCAATGGCCTGATAATGAGTGGTATTGAACCCCGGCTGGTACGCTCCTTAAAGGAGTCTGACAAGCACTGGTCGAAGAACTAGATTCTGTACTCTGGGGGCTGCGGACCACCCCCAACCGATCGACCAGATACACACCCTTTTTCATGGTGTACGACGCAGGGGCTGTTCTGCCCTGCGACATCATTCATGATTCACCTCGAGTGCACATGTATGTAGAACGAGAGGCCGAGCTAGACCGGTAGGATGATTTAGATGCCCTGTGTGACGACCCCGGCTTAATCGTGCACTAATCATACACTCAAATGCACACGATCAAGCCTAAGGACTCACTTGAAGATATGACAACACAAATCTAAAACATAAATAAAGTCATACAAGCTTTATATTACAAGGCAGGGCCTCGAGGGCTCGAATACATAGCTCGATGGCATACAAGTGTCAGCGGAAGCATCAAATATATGGGTACAGATATTACAGAGAAACAGATAGGCATTTTGAAAGGTGGGGCAAAACAAAATACTACGATCGAAAGGCGTAGGCCTCCTGCCTAGGACCCTCCGAATCCTACTCCTGGTCGTCAGTCAGCTCCTCGTAGTAGTACTCGCCTGGAGGGTAGTAGTAGTAGCCATAGTCGTTGACGGGGGCAGCTATCTCAGGGGCTCCATCATCTGGCGGCGCCAATTGGATATGGGGAGAAAAAGAAAGAAAAGCAAATGTGAGTACTCATCCGAAGTACTCAGCAAGCAAGGATCTGCACCACATATGCAACATTTTCAAAAGAGGGCTGTATAAGTGGACTGGGCTGCAGAAATGCCAGAATAGAGAGGAAGGCCTAGTCCTATCGAAGACTAGCATCTTCAAGCATCTTCATCGGTCTTGCAGCATTAGAAGAGTGAAGAGTAACATAATGTAAAGTAGTAGTAATGTTATCAACCTCGGCCAGAGATCCTTTCTCGACTCCCTGGGAGAAAGCAATCCTAGAGCCATACTATCCATTTCATCTCAAGTCACCAGTTCTAGTTGTACCGATCGGGATACAACTCCGAGTGTCCGTTACCGTAGGACAGGCTATCGATAGATTGTTTCTTCCCTGCAGGGGTGCACCAACTTACCCACCACGCTCGCTTAACTCCGGCCGGACACACTTTACTGGGTCATGCCCGGCCTCGGCCAAATGATACGCGCAACCCGACCAAATACTTAACAGAGAGGTCAGCACGCCGGACTAACCTATGCCCCCAGGGGTCTTGGGCCATCGCCCCGGACGCTCCTGCATGTTTGCGTCCACCGCCGGTGAGCAGACCTAGCAACCCCTTAATACAAGCGCGGTTGCGTTACCAGTCCAACACAGCGTGTGCCGCTCAGTTGGTGACGTCTATTAAGCTTCGGCTGAATTATACGACGCAGAATGCCCATACTATGCCCACGTGATGGTTAGTGCTATCAGGCCAGAGGCCCCTCGGATCAAATATCCAAACCGTTAGTGTGTTGGTAGTGCGGTAATGAGCAGAGACTCACGAAAGATGTGACCCCGTTGCCCTGTCTCGAGGACTTGCGGCAAGGGCTAAGAATGCCCGGCCACACTTCGTATTCATTACTCGGGCACCATCCAGGTCCACCCGACTCCACATCTCTCGCAATTAAGCTCGCGCGGGTACCCCTCAGGGCCAACCCGTCTTTATCTTGTTTAAACAGTGTCAACACTAAAGTAAAGGCATCCGTGTGGCTACCATATCAAGAACGAATCCGAGGCATCACCCTCGATGGACTCCCACCTGACGTAATCATCAAGGTGAACGATGGAGGAATCACCCTCGAGGTCCACGCTTGTGGAGTTGCGCGACGGTGTCGTTATCGGGGGTGGTGTAGTAGGAATCACCCTCGTTGACCACGCCCGATTAACTAACCTACAAGGTCATCATCAGAAGTGCTGACGAGGTATCACCTTCGGCACTCGATAGTAACCCAGTAGTGTCGAGCACTTAAGGGGGAAGTGACGTGCAATGTCGGGGCCTAGTCTTCGATCCCGTTGATCGGGTCTTCTAATGATCCAGCGGGGCAGTCGGGATAAAGTGGGGTCTCTGATAGGTATCTACCCAGCCTATAGTAAACAGTTTAGGATAACAGGTAGGTATCAACAGCAGGTTACAATTAAACAGGCTATGCAGCAGATATAGGATAATAGTAGCAGCAGCAACTTCTAATGCAAGCATAAGAGAGAGAAGAGTAGGCGATATTGGAATGCTCAAAAGGGGGGTGGTTGCCTAATTGCTTTGCAAACACCAACTGGTCTTTAATGAGGTAGACGATCTTCGGGTCATCGTCGCTCTCGGGGTCTATCGAGGGAAAGGGGGAGAAGAAACAAATAAATATACGGCATTGAAAGTAATCACAAAACAAGACATGGCACTACGCGGTGTTAGGGGTGACCTAACGCAGCGATACATGTCGTAGGTGAAGCGGGAAAATATCTGGGATATTTTTCCAGCTCTGGGCATCTGTCAGACAGATGAACCGGAGGGAAAGGTTACATGTTTGGGTAGTTAGAGGCATGTGACAGATAAACGGAGAGCGTATTTTGATTTGTCTCGTCGTTCTGAGCAACTTTCGTATATAAAGTTTTTCCATCTGAGCTACGTTTATTTTCTTTGGATTATTCAAAGTTTATTATAATTTCTGGAATTTATTTAAAATGACAGAAAAAGGATTATTTCGTCAGCATGATGTCAGCACTGCATCAGCAATCAACTAGTCAGTTGACCAGTCAACCTGACATGTGGGACCCTACTGTCATAGACATAGAGCTAATCAAGTGTTTAATTTAAACTAAACTAATTTGTTAGGGATGTGGTCCCACCTGTCAGTGAGTGATTAACTAATTAATCTAATTAACAATTTAATTATTTTTAAAAATTGTTTTAAGCAGGCCGGGCCCACATGTCAGTGACATGGGGCCAGCCCAGTCAGCGTGGACTAGGTCAAAGGGGCCCAGTGGGGGCCCGTGGTCAGTGGCACGGAGCGGGGCCTGTGGCTGCCACATCGGCGCCGAGTCAGTGCCAACCACCGGAGTGCGCCGGCGAGGCCGAACGGCGGCGAAAACTCCGGCGAGCCCGGATCTCGCGTATTCGTGGCCATCTGCCGCGTTTTCGGGTGCGTTGGAAAGCTGACGATGGGCCGCATCGGATGGCGGCGGTGGCGAGGCCGGGGACACAGCGTAGGGATAGTGGCGAGCATATCGGCGCACAGCCAGAATCGGTCGCGAGAGTAAAACGGCGCAGCTGACGCGTTCGAACTAAACGGCTAGACTAGGCAGCACCTACGCGCGCGGGCGAGCACGATGAGCAGCTGCGCATGACCATTTGGTCGCCGGACGGCTGCCGGCGATGAGGTCGCGTGGAGGCGCGCTCGGGCGTCGGTGAAGCTTGAGCTAGGGGGCTCTATCGACGGCGGGGAGAGGCGAAGAAGAAGGCGGAGCTCACCTAGCGGCGCACGAAAGGCCGGTGGGAGCTTAGGAGCAGCAGGGGGCTCGAGGTCGCCGGCGAGCGCCGGAGACAGAGATGAAGAGGAGCGATGGCGATCGGCGGCCACAGGGGTCCCCGGCTCCGTCAGAGGGCTCCAGGCGAACGAGTGGACGCCGGCGGAGCTTATGGACACCGCGGAGGAAGGAGTAGGTGCCGGTGGCCGCGCGATCGAGCGGTGGACGGCGGCGACGGCGCTCGGTGGAGCTCGTGCGCATGCGAGAGAGTGAGGGAGAGAGCGAGGGGGGGAAACTGGGGCTGGCTAGGGTTCGGCAGGGAGCGCGGGGTGACCTTATCCCCGTTGGGGAGCCGGCGGATGCCCGACGCGTGCAGCGTCGCCGGCGTGTCATCACGCGTGGCCGACAGCGCGGGATGAAGGAGATGAACTACGAGTTGGACTGGGACGAATCCTATAGCAGCAGGCCTAAGTGCATAGTAAGCACTAGGCCCTTTTCTATTTTCTTATTCATGTTTCTGTGTTCTTTTCTATTTTGCAAATGGATTGAGCACTTAATGACTTTTTTAAAATATGTGGCCTAGCTCATAATTGGCAGTGCAATATATCCTAACACCAAAAACTAGTTTGGGTAAAATACTATTTAATATTTAATTTGGATTAATAAAAAGGTTATGAAAATGTTGCTTTTAGTAAATGTTTGAGGTTGTTAGAGTCACTTAACTAATCTCATTAAGGTTGGTTTCAATTTTATAATTGCTTCTGAATTATTTCCTATTTAATGTACATTTGAGTTTCTGATTTGAACAACTTTTTATTTTTACTTTGTATCTGAATTTCAATTTGAATTTGAATTGGAAATGAGATACGATGCAATGATGATCAAGCATAGTTAATCATGGTGACTTGGCATGATCAGAGGGTGATCACTGTGGGGTGAGGCTGGGGATGTTACACCCTGGAGGAGGAGCGCGACATAGCACGAGCTCGTTCCACATTCTATCAATAGCAGGCTCGGCGATACCAAAGCAGAGAAGTGCGGGCCAAGACATACTACATTGGTGATCTCGTTTTGCGTCTCCCCGAGAAAAAGAAGGACAAGCTCAAACCAAAGTGGGAGGGCCCCTTCATAATCGATGAAGTGTTGACTGGGGGAGCATATCGCCTTCGTAATGCAGCGGATAACCGCCTTGAGCCAAACCCATGGAACGCAGCTCAGCTTCGACGGTTCTACGGATAATTCGGCAGCGCTTCCCTTCATGGTTTTTTCCGTCTCTCTGTTCCTCTCATTCTTCTCCTTTCTTAAATTTTTTCCTTTATTTCTTTTTCTTTCCTTTTCATTTATTTTTTATCTGGAAATTGGAACATCCTAGGCCATTTTCGGATTTTGCCGAATTGTGATAGAACTGTGTAGCCATACATCATTAAATATAATATCCTTGTGTACCTGGGGGCTTCCTTCATGAAGCTGGACATTATATTCTACCTCGGCTATTATAAAGCCATAAGAAATTCGCCTCACATCTGTTGCCATTATATGCACTACTTTGACTTAAGTTTTTGCCAAGCTGGGTTGTCTCGCTCCTGTGCTTACACCCTACGTTTCCGATTGTTCGGCTAGGATGTAAAGGCAGCACCTCCGCGATTGTTACAACCGGGTCAGCCGGATCTGTACCTCAGACAGGTGAAGCCGAAGGCTAGCGTTCTTAAGAATATAACTGGTCGGCAACAAAGATGTTTACTGTACTCTAGTACTACAATCAAGGGGATGGCTGCCCTTAAAACCGTCTCAACACTGAAGATTACCACTTTACACATGATTAACATGATAAACCAAGGAAAGGAACCCCTAATGGAACTAGTTTCCTTGGAAGATGTTTCTTACGTTAAACAGTAATATAACATAAGTCCCCAAACACACTTTGTCTGTTCAAGCCATGTGACCGTATTGCCTTGTTTCCAACCATAAGTACCTAGTTACTTCAGGTTACATAATGCGGAAACACTCCAAACTTCTGGTTATGGAGGTTGAAGCCGAAGATCGGCCATGACAAATAGTCAAAAGGTCGGCCGGAGATAAGTTTGATGATAAAGTACATAGATACATAGAATCAAACAACTATTCTTTATCTATGCCATCGATAAGACTATCTAGAGCACAGTCTTCTTGCGAGTACTTCGCGACAAGCATCACCTGATCATACACCAGGTTCAACGAAATTTCTTTCCCGTCTGGCCCTACAGCTCCGACTCGCGCCATGTGATTTGGCTCGAGCTGGGTATAGCGTGTCTTCACCATTGCCCACGCCTCGCGCGCACCCTCGCGACAGGCCGAAGTCTTCCATTGTTCGAAGCGGCGCCGAGCTCCCTTGAATTGATTGGCTAAGTCAGCCATGCTCTCCGGAGGTGTGTCGGATGGCCATAAGGCGTTGACCATACATTTCATAGCTTTCCGGGCCTGCTCATGCACTATGGATAACTTTTTTATTAAGTCGCCTCAGAAGCCAGACATTTCTTCTTCATGACGCCCGGTGAGTAGACCTACAACAGTAGTATTAGTGCTCCGAACTGTTGGAAAGTGACTGTCTCCTTCAATGGAAGACTACGGGCCATACCAAATACACTGCCTTTCAACTTTTGATTTTCTTTCAAAGCATCGGACAGCTGAGCTTTCAAGCTCTTTATCTCTTCGGCTTGTTGATCTCTTTCCTTTTCCAGTTTGTTCTTTTGGTCTACAGCCTGAGCTAGCACTCGGCGGCTGGCCGCTTCTTGTGCTTCGGCATACTCCTGAGCCTTCTTGGCACATTTCAAGTCATTCTGCAGTTACCCTATAGACTCCGCTGCTAAGTGCAAAGCTCGATGTTAAATATCAATAAAGACATCATCAAAAGTACAACTTTTTGTTCTTACCACAAGCCTCCTTGGTGAATTTCTTCACCTCTTCGAGCTCAGCGACAGTAGCATCTAGCTGTGTTTGGTTGTTCTCAAGCTCCTGTGACAATGCCTTATTCTTGTCCTTTAAGACCTGCATGGGCGATGATCCTTAAATCGGTCGTCCCGACCACTTTAAGTCTCGGGGGCAACTAGGATACATCTTATATGTTAAATCTCATACAAATTATACGTGCATATCCTTTGACAGCAAGCGAGCCGTTCCTTCAAGACCATCTCGTGCAGCTCGGATATATGCATCTATAGAACTAAAGGCATTGAATTCTTGATCCGAAAAGGTCGGATGGCATATAGCCTCTTTCAGTCACCGATGATTCATCACGCTTTCCACATCAGAATTGGTAACGGAGACATCATCAGAATCTCCTTGTGGTGGATGGCTCGGGGTGGCACCCGCATCAGTTATAATCTTGGTCGACCATTCCGGTTCTGGATTGTCCTATCGTCTGATGGCCGGATCCTCGGATGCGGTTCACCGGATACTCCTTCTGTGAATAGACAGAAGGAAATAGTTGAAATCTTGGTGTCAGACCTAACACAAAAGAAACAAGTTTATACCTCTTCGATGTAGGAGGGGGTGCGAAGGCGCTTCCAGTTTTCTTCCGCTTGGAAATTTCATCTTGCGTAGGCGTTGGTTTCTTAGGAGCCGCCCCTGCTGGTGTGCGGAGTGTGGAACGCCGACCCTTTGGAGTACGAGTCAGCACACTAGGAGAGCGTGAGAGGGGTGCCCCTTTTTGGAGGGCGCTTTCTGACTACTTATAGTGGAGGAGGGAAGAAGTCCAGGGTGATCGGCTATAATGGCCACCTCCGAGCCGTCAAGACTCGGCTAGTAGAAAACTCCATCATTGAATTCAATGGTTGTATTCGGGTCGTCATGGAACCCTGGATCCTCATTACAGGCATAGTCTTCGGGCTGTGGGGACGGACAGTGGACCTTTTTGATCCATTTTCTCCAGGTCTGTTCGGAGGTACGAGAAACAGTTCGGTGAGTGTTCTTTGACAATGAGCCGAATTATGTGAATAAGCAATACTTACCCATTCAATGGGGTTGTACATCGAGAAGCCCTCCCGACAATTCAAGCGGGCGAACTCTTCTTTCTCTCCTTTATAGAGATCAGCCAGGATCGCCGCTAGTGTGGCTTGGTCTTCCGGTCCTTGGCGCTTGTAACAGGACGCATCGTCAGTCCCGTTGTAGCACCACAAGGGGTGCCCCCTCAGTTGGAGAGGTTGGATGCACCGCTTTATGACAATAGCCATGACTTCGACA
Source organism: Thinopyrum elongatum (assembly GCA_011799875.1). Taxonomy (NCBI): domain Eukaryota; kingdom Viridiplantae; phylum Streptophyta; class Magnoliopsida; order Poales; family Poaceae; genus Thinopyrum; species Thinopyrum elongatum. The sequence continues at coordinate 697,646,474 of CM022303.1, forward strand.
ATGGTAAGCTTGGAATTGGCAAGCACCCTGACCTTGGCGACTAATCTCCTCACTTCCGCATTGTCCTCTTGCTTGGGGCTTCAGGGGCGCCAGTTGAAGCGCTTCTTTAGGGGGGAATTGGAGAATTCGGGAAGACCCTGTCGGACTGGGTCCGCCAAAGGAACGTCCTCGATGTAGAACCACTCCGAAGTCCATTCTTCGGACTCCTTCTTCGGGGTTCCTATAGGATACCCTGCCCCGGTTATGCGCCATACTTCGGCTCCGCCCACTTCAAAAATAGATCCTTCCTGTGTACGGGGGACAAGGCAGAAGAATTTCCTCCACAAGTCAAAATGGGCCTCACAACCCAGGAACAGCTCGCAAAGGGCTACAAAGCCAGAGATGTGCAGGATTGAGCCAGGAGTAAGATTGTGGAGTGGGATCCCGTAAAACTCTAGCAGAACCCTGAGAAAGGGGTGACTAGGAAAGCCAAGGCCTCTTAAGAGGAACGATACAAAACATACCCTTTCCTCCTTGTTGGGGTTTGGGAAATTTTCAGCCAAAACTTCACCACAGACAGAAGTCAACCCTGCACATACGCAGATGAGATCCGCGGGAGGAAGATACCCCTGCGTCTGAAGTTGATTCTGATGGAGGCGGGAGATGGAGCAGCTGGTCCAGTCGCCTGCTTGAGGGCCATGGGGGCGCGATGAGGAACCTCGGGCGCTGGTCATTTTTCGAAGGTTTTTTGGGCGTTCTGGTTTTCTCGATCTGGGATAGGTGGCCCGTGCTGGTTCACCCCCGTTTGGATAAATAAAATCCCTGTCCATTGCGGGAGGGCCTTTTTTGCAAAAGGAGGTGGCAGGCTGTTCACCTTCATCTGACACATGGAAATCGAAGCAATTGTTGGTTGTATGAGACATGGAGGTCATGCCGGATTGTCATCAACAGGGATGAACTCGCCCTGCAAAGCCGAAGACAGTACGAGTGCCGGATACTACATTGTCATTGAAGGCTAGTTCGGGGGCTACTGAGAGAGTCTTGGACTAAGGGGTCCTCAGGTGTCCGGCCTAGTTAAGATGACCTCCTCCAATTGCTTGGCTGCTTGAGGGGCTCAGAGAGGGGTAGAGCTATCGTGTTCAGGAGCTAGGGGAGCCCGAGGTGGTTTATATAGGGAGAGGAGGTCGGTTTCGGGGCTTACAAAACACGGCACATCGGCGGGCGGCCATTTATGGCGCTGTCGAGGCCGGTGAGGGAGCGTTGGAGGTCGGCAGCTGTGGATGAGGCCGGGTGGTTGGTGGTTAGGGCGGGGCGAGCTGGCGACCCCGGATTTGGCCATGTGGTTCGGGCGGTGGCGTGTCCGAGACGACGTCCACGGCGGCGGCGGTGGTCGGTGACAGGCGGTGCTAGAGGCCAGGGGAGGATGTCGGTAGGGTTCTGTGGAGTCGAGATGATCCAGAGGGAGGCTAGGGCGAGCAAGGGCAACAACAGAGCATGGCGGCAGCTTGATGCCAGAGGCTGCAACGCGGGCGCTCTGGCCACGCCCAGAGGACGCACACAGGTCGTTCGACGAAATGCCAGGGGGAGCTAGAATGATTTAATCGCATTGGGTTTTTGCATAAAAGTGATTTATAGGCATCACATGACCCCCCACAATTTTTGTGGAATTTTAAAAGAATTATTTTAAATGGTTGTAGTGCAACAAGGGCATTTAAATAATTGAAAATGCTATTAAAATAGTTATATTGGGCAAAATTTTATTATGAAAATAATTCCTACAGTTATTTAAAATATAATTGAAATGATTTATGGGAACTACCCAAAACCCACATTATTCTGCAAAAATTTCTATAAGGAGCGAAGAATTTTGAAAAACAGAGGGCAGAAAATACTCTAAAATTAATAAAACAACGAATATAATTTAAATTTTTTATTTCTCACCAATTTTTACTTAATAAAATCATGGTTGAATTTTTGGGGTGTTACATACATGGTCTTGATAACCCGACACAGGTAGTGGAGGTAAATTCTCTCTATAGATTTGATGAAGGAGATATTCCTTATAATAAGCCTGCCAGTTAATGCTTGGATGAATTTGATAACTTTATTGTTAAACAAGAAAATTTCAATGCTTATGTTAGTACACAATTGAAACGTAATGCTTACATGCTTGATCGCTTAGGAGATTATATGAGTAGAACTGTTAATGATCTCAAGCTTATTAGTAAACATACTTCCATGGTAACTACTCAAGTAGAACAAGTACTTAAGGCACAAAATGATTTGCTTACTGAGATGAATAGTAAGAATAATGATCATGTTGTTAGAGTTATGACTAGAGGTGGAAAAATGACTCAGGAACCTTTGTATCCTTAGGGCCATCCTAAGAAAATTGAGCAAGATTCTCAGAAAATTAATACTGATGCACCTAGTCGTCCTAGTAATAAAAAGAAAAAGAATGATGATATGACTTTGCATGCTTCAAGTGAACCTGTTATAGATACACCTGAGAATCCAAATGATATTTCTATTTCAGGTGCTAAAAAAAATTTGGTGATGAGCATGAACCTAGTAATAATGATAATGATGATGTTCATGTTGATGCTCAACCTAGCAATGATAATGATGTGGATATTGAACCTGCTGTTGATCTTGATAACCCACAACCTAAGAATAAACATTACGATAAAAGAGACTTCGTTGCTAGGAAGCTTGGTAAAGAAAGAGAACCATGGGTTCAGAAACCCATGCCCTTTCCTCCTAAACCATCCAAGAAAAAGGATGATGAGGATTTTGAGCACTTTGTTGAAATGCTTAGACCTGTCTTTTTGCGTATGCGATTGACTGATATTCTGAAAATGCCTCCTTATGCTAAGTATATGAAAGACATTGTTACTAATAAAAGAAAGATACTGGAAGCTGAAATTTCCACCATGCTTGCTAATTATACTTTTAAGGGTGGAGAACCAAAGAAATTAGGAGATCCAGGAATACCAACTATACCATGCTCCATTAAAACAAACTATGTTAAAACTGCTTTATGTGATTTGGGAGCCGGTGTTAGTGTTATGCCTTGCTCTTTATATCGTAGACTTGATTTGAATAAATTGACACCTACAGAAATCTCTGTGCAAATGGCTGATAAATCAACTGCTATACCCATCGGTATTTGCGAGGATGTGCATGTTGTGGTTGCAAACGTTACTTTCTTAACATACTTTGTTATTCTTGATATTCCCGAGGACGACAGCATGTCGATCATCCTTGGTAGACCCTTTTTGAACACTGCAGGGGCTGTTATTGATTGCAACAAGGGCAATGTCACTTTTCATGTTAATGGTAATGAACATACGGTGCACTTTCCGAAGAAACAACCTCAAGCTCATAGTATCAACTGTATTGGAGAAATTCCAACAATTGCTATTGGAGGTTTTAAATTGCCTCTCCCTACCGTCAAGAAGAAATATGAAATAATCAAGGTAGGGGACATGCCTGTCCCCGTTGAGGTAACCTAGTGTTATTAAAAAATTCTCCAGTTTCATGTTACTCGAAAGAAGTTTGTTAATAAGGCTTGATCACCCTTGTTAATGGATTCCTTTTGACGGGCATGAGATGGATGAATTTAGAAGGCACTACGTTCTGTACCCAACTTTTACTTTCTGTTGTTTAGAATAAATAAATCAAAAATACTATTATACTTCTGTTTTCTGAATTAACTGTGTAATAAAAAATAACCTGGAAATAAAAGTTCTCCAAATACCCTAAAAATTTAGTATGATTTTTTATAGAATATTTGAGAATTTTAGGCACTGAGAACACACCAGGGTCTGCACCAGTGGGCCACAAGCCCAGGGGGTGCGCCACCCACTGGGCGTGCCCTGGTGGCTTGTGGGTCCCACGTGGCCCCCCTCACTTATTCCAGCACCCATCCACTTTGCCTTCCTCCAGAAAAAATCATCCCGTCGCTCAAGCCTGTGTTCTTGCTCATATTGCTGCCATTTTCGATCTCCTTGTGCAAAGTTCCATTCGCAAAACTGTTTTGGGGGATTGTTCTTCGGTATGTGACTCCTCCAATGGTCCAATTAGTTTTTGTTCTAGTTCTTAATATATTGCAAATTTTGGCTTCTGTGGTGACCTTGTAGTTGAACTTGCATGTCAAATTTATATGGTCCTAAGTAGTTTTGATGCATGATATAGCCTCTAGGCACTTATGGGAGTAGTTGATTTAAATCTGGTTTCAGCTCATTATGTATGAAACATGTTTGCATTGACAATTAGAGATTATAGTTACTCATGCCATGCTTAATTAGCTAAGAGTGTATAATGGTTTGTCTTGAGTGCCAACATGCATTTTAAAATGGTTGTGATGTAGTATGATAGGATGGTATCCTCCTTTGAATGATTCAAGTGGCTTGACTTGGCACATGTCCAGGCATGTAGTTGACACAAAATCAACATAGCCTCCACGATATTTATGTTCATGGTGATTTATATCCTACCCATGCTTGCATTCAATGTTGGTTAATCTCAATGCATGTTTATGACTATTGTCGCTCTCTAGTTGGTCGCTTCCAAGTCTCTTGCTAGCCTTCACTTGTACTAAGCGGGAATACTGCTTGTGCATCCACTTCCTTAAACCCAAAGTTGTTCCATATGAGTCCACCATACCTACCAATATGCGGTATTTACCTGCCGTTCCAAGTAAATTTGCATGTGCCAAACTCTAAACCTTCAAATAATATTCTGTTTTGTATGCCCGAATCGCTCATGTAGTGATTGGGGGCTGTCAGTATCTTCCATGCTAGGTGGGTTATTCTCACGATGAGTGTTTATTCACTTGTCATTCACGAGAAAGTGTCTGGTAATCGGGATGCCCAGTTCCATGCTCAAAAATCAAATCAAAATATAAGAAAACAAAACTCCCCTAGGACTGTTGTTTGTATGGACGGTACCCGTGGATTCAGCTAGCCGTGGAGTGTGTTTGATTGGTGGAGGGGGAGTAAAAACTTTACCATTCTATTTGGGAACCGCCTATAATGTATCTAGTATGGAAGATACCGAGATCTCTTGGTTGCTATGTTGACAATGAAAGCATACCGCTCAAAATTTTATTCATCTCTGTTTTAAAAGCTCGAACTCTGGCACCTCTGCAAATCCCTGCTTCCCTCTGTGAAGGGCCTATCTATTTACTTTATTGCTGAGTCATCATCTTCTTATAAAAAGCACCAGTTAGAGAGCACCACTGTCATTTGTATGCATTGTTATTAATTGATATTGAGTATGACTGTGACTGGATCTCTTTTACCATGAATTACAATGTCTGGTCAGTCCTTGATCTTCAGGGGTGCTCTGCATTTATGTTTTGCGGTCTTAGAAAGGGCTATCGAGATACCATTTTGTTATATCATATCATGATTGTTTTGAGAAAAAGTGTTGTCATCCGAGACTTATTATTATTGCTCGTTAGTTGATTATGCCATTGATATGAGTAAATGTGAGACCTAAATGTTATTGTGAATATGGTTAGTTCATAATCTTTGCTCAAAACCTGAATGCTGGCTATACATATTTGTAACAACAAGATCAAACAGAGTTTGTAAAAGTTTTTCTTTGTCACTTTCAGTTTGTCAACTGAATTGCTTGAGGACAAGCAATGGGTTAAGCTTGGGGGAGTTGAAACGTCTCCATCGTATCTACTTTTCAAAACACTTTTGCCCTTGTTTTGGACTCTAATTTGCATGATTTGAATGGAACTAACCCAGACTGATGTTGTTTTCAGCAGAATTGCCTTGGTGTTATTTTTGTGCATAAATAAAAGTTCTCGGATTGACCTAAAAATTTACGGAGAATATTTTTTGAATTAATAAAAAATATTGGCGAAATAATAAACTAGAGGGGGTCCACCCATTGGCCACAAGCCAGGGGGCGCGCCCCCCTAAGGCGCGCCCTGGCGCCTTGTGGGTCCCACAGACCTCCTCCGACACTAACTCCAACTCTATATATTCACATCCGGAGAGAAAAAAAATAAAGGAGAAGAGTTCATCACGTTTCACGATACGAAGCCGCCGCCACCTCCTGTTCTTCCTCAGGAGGGCAGATCTGGAGTCTGTTTTTGGTTCTGGAGAGGGGAAATCGACGCCGTTGTCATCACCAACCATCCTCCATCACCAATTTCATGATGCTCACAGCTGTGCGTGAGTAATTCCATTGTAGGCTTGCTGGACGGTGATGGGTTGGATGAGATTTTCCATGTAATCGAGTTAGTTTTGTTAGGGTTTGATCCCTAGTATCCACTATGTTCTGAGATTGATGTTGCTATGACTTTGCTATGCTTAATGCTTGTCACTAGTGCCCGAGTGCCATGATTTCAGATCTCAACCTATTATGTTTTCATGAATATATATGAGTTCTTGATCCTATCTTGCAAGTTCTAGACACCTACTACGTGTTATGATCCGCATACCCCAAGGTGACAATAATTGGGATTCTTTCCGTTGATTACCGTAGTTCGAGGAGTTCATGTATTCACTAAGTGTTAATGCTTTGGTCCGGTTCTCTATTAAAAGGAGGCCTTAATATCCCTTAGTTTCCATTAGGACCCCTCTGCCACGGGAGGGTAGGACAAAAGATGTTATGCAAGTTCTTTTCCATAAGCACGTATGACTATATACGGAATACATGCCTACATTATATTGATGAATTGGAGCTAGTTCTGTGTCACCCTAGGTTATATCTGTTGCATGATGAATGCCATCCGACATAATTATCCATCACTGATCCATTGCCTATGAGCTTTTCACATATTGATCTTTGCTAAGTTACTTTTCTGTTACTACTGTTACAATCATTACAAAACTGCTACTGTCACTTTTGCCACCGTTACTGTTACTTCCATACTACTTTGCTACTAAATATTTTGCTGCAGATATTAAGTATTTTAGGTGTGGTTGAATTGACAACTCAGCTGCTAATACTTGAAAATATTCTTTGGCTCCCCTTGTGTCGAATCAATAAATTTGGGCCGAATACTCTACCCTCGAAAACTGTTGCGATCCCCTATCCTTGTGGGTTATTAAACAACAATAAAACATGATGCAAAATGGACGTATCATAGGGTCCGAAACATATTCACTCAGAGAGAAAATCAAATCGAGATAAAACGGCTATGAGTGAACTGCATTGAGGACTAAATCCAGATTTATGATGAAAAATTAAAACCTACTAAGAAAAATCCAATCAAGTAAGAACTAAAAAGGGTGGTGGCGTTACCCACTGTATAGGAATTATGAGACCCAGAACTTCATACAACTAGTTGTAGAGTTTTATGAGTCAAATTCAACGTTAATGTATTCACTTTTTGAGAGAAAACATCACTTTATCGAAGTTTTCATTTTCATCAAGTGTTGTGGACCAATTCCTTCAATAGTGTTTAAGTGTTAGCGCGTGTGCAAACTTCTCATGGCATGTTTGATGAATCTAATATATTTAGCTCACACCATAACGCATAGAACCTTTTCTCATGAAGTGGCTTGGTGAAAATATCAGCATATTGATTCCCCTTCTTGACGTGACTGATAATAATGTCCTCTCAAAAACATGGTCACAAAGAAAAATGATGCTTGATGTCAATATGCTTCGTACAAGATTGTTGCACTGGGTTGTGAGTGAGGGAGTCATGGACTAAGGGGTCCTCACGTGTCCGGCCTAGTTAAGGTGGGTTGGGCTATTGGGCTGTTAAGAAGACGAAGCTGGAGATCATCTCGTATCCGGGAAGGAGTCCCTTTAGGTGTCCAGGCATGATTACTCTCCTTTGTAACCGACTATGTACAACTCTGGACCCCTGCAGTGTATATATAAGCCAGAGGGTTAGATCGTAGGGATCATCAGAACAACCATAGGCATACAAGTTAGGGTTTAGCCATTACGATCTCGAGGTAGATCAACTCTTGTAACCATCGTCTACATCGAATATAATCAAGTAGGACGTAGGGTATTACCTCCATTAAGAGGGCCCGAACCTGGGTAAACACTGTGTCATTTTGTCTCCGGTTACCATTGATCCATAGACCCACAGCTCGGGACCCCCTACCCGAGATCTGCCGGTTTTGAGACCGACATTGGTGCTTTCATTGAGAGTTCCGCTGTGTGATGGCCAGTAGGATCGATGGCTCACGTAAACTTCAGCAACAAGACCGCCTCCGGAGGAGGCCTGATCTCGGGACAAACCCTTCGGATCGGCGGCTTATCATAAGCGTTGACTCGGCCGGCCATCTTAACCGAGCCGAGGTCTCCGCTCTCGAGCACCAGATCCCGGTCGATAGCCCGGTGTACGCCCTTGACGCCCGGCATGGTGCAAGCTCGATCAGATCAGCGGCTTTGACTGAAAATCAAAACAACTCTGGGGCCTGGAACTCGGATCCTAAGGCTTCGGGCTCGGCGACGATCGCCAAACACCGTCCGTGCATCGACCTCGAATACTCGGAAATGATGGATCTGGCAGACACCGCATTGTTAAACGATCTGCTAGATCACATCGCAACCCTGGGACTCACGACGGCCTATGACCGGATTGGGTTTAAACCCGATCATAGGGAGGTCAACTCCCCGTCGGTCACTCACCTCGTGGCGGTCGTTGAAGAGCAGACCAAAGACCCCGCGTCTCCCACACTGAAGACCAATGATGTTCAGACTCCCGAACTCCCGGAGTCCGGGCCTCTTTCCTTGGAGGGGATGAAACTTATTCTGGATTCTGGACGGGTCATGAAACCCGATGAGTGCTCGAAAACTTCTGGACCCGAACCCCCAGCCCGAAGACCGTGTCGTCATCCGAGGCTCCGGACATAGGCCTGGGTGGGGGATCAAGTTTTTTCCCACCCACCCACCACACCGCATACTCTCCAAGCAACTCTGGCCCACCTGACATATGTGACTTGATGTATGTACGGCAGCAACCTCGCGGAACAGTCCATCACTACTGGCAGGATACCTCGTTGTTAAGAACAGGATCAAAGATTGTTGTGACCAAGACATAGTCTCGGTTTTTCGTCGCAATTGCAATGACGAGGGAATTTTGAACGCCCTCGCTCGACGTCACATCCAAAGTTTCACCGAATTATCAGACTTGGTACGCAAGTACTGTGCGATGGAGAGCACATGGAAAGCCCAAAGGACCCACGTGGAGCCTGTACATATGGAGAAGCCATCCACATTGCGGATTAAACGGACACATAGGGCATCCGAATATGAGCCCACCGGCAAAAAGAATAAACCCTTCAAGGGACACAGGACTGTTCTTGACGACCTCGACAAACCATGCCCGATACATTCGACATTACTAAATACAGAGCCAACCCACAGCCTTCGAGCTTTCTGGATATTAAAGCAGGTAGCCAAAAGCGGCGAGGTTATCCTCACCACCCTACCTTTGGGAAGACAGTCACCTACGGACGAACATCTTGACGTCCTGACCGTCTTCAAAACTTTTTCTTCAAACAATCGGCGCAAAAGAACACTTCGAGAGCTCACTGAAGTCCACCAAGTAACAGCAATGAGCCCATGGAACGACACGACAATAACCTTTAATGCCAAAGACGAGCCAAGGGCCCGTTCAGTCCGAGCACCTGCCGCATTGGTCCTCGATCCCATAGTGGACGGCTTCTGACTTACCAAAGTGCTCATGGACGGTGGTAGTGGACTGAACCTGATCTATGAGGATACGCTCGAAAAAATGCAGGTTGATAAGTCCCGCATCGAGCAAAATTACACCACTTTTCGTAGAATAATCCCAGGTCGAGAGGCACGTTGCTTAGGGTGAATTACGCTCGACGTAGTGTTCGGCACACCCGAAAACTACAGGTCCGAAAAGTTGCTCTTTCACATTGTGCCCTTCAATAGCGGATACCACGCCCTATTGGGACATGACACTTTCGCACGCTTCCAGGCAATACCCCATTACGGATACATGAAGCTCAAAATGCCGGGGCCCAATGGGGTGATTACAATCACAAGTGATCCGCATAGAGCACTCCGGGCCGAAAGCAAAACGGAGTCCCTGGCTCTTGAAGCATTGTCCGAAGCCCTTGCCGTCGAAGAGCTATCCACACTCCAGACAACGGTGGACAAAGACGACATGATCCTCGATAAGAGACCTAAATCCACTTCTTTCAAGCCAGCAGACGAAGTAGTCAAATTTTAAGTACACCCGACAGATCCGAACAAAACAACATCCATCGGAGCACAGCTGGACCCAACAGTAGACATTTCCTTACGCACGTTCGTACGGGAAAATTGGGACATATTCGCCTGGCATCCCTCGGACATGCCAGGAATCCCATGCAGACTGGCCAAACACAGCCTCAACATAATCAAAGGCTTCAAGCCAGTAAAACAGTCGCTGCGGTGATTCTCCGAACCCAAACGTCAAGCAATGGGGGAGGAATAAGCAAAACTCCTCGAAGCAGGATTCATCAGGGAAATCAAACACCCAGAATGGCTAGCCAACATGGTCATGGTGCCGAAGAAGGATAAATCCTGGCGGCTTTGCGTCGACTTCAAAGACCTCAAGAGAAGCCTGCCCTAAGGATCCCTTTCCGCTACCCCGCATAGACCAAATCATAGACGCAACGGCGGGACACGACGCATTGTGCTTCGTCGACACCTACTCCGGATACCACCAGATCAAAATGAAGGAATCCGACTAGGCTGCAACCACATTCATCACCCCCTATGGGCATTTCTGCTTCAACACCATGCCCTTCGGGTTAAAGAATGCTGGTGCCACTTACCAGCGCAGGATTCAAACCTGCCTGGAAAAACAAATTGGAAAAACAGTTGAGGCATATGTAGACGACGTAGTCATTAAGACGATGCATGTCGCATCATTAGTGGATGACCTCCGCTCAACATTCGATAATCTCCGAGCATATGACATACGGCTCAATCCGAAAATTGTGTCTTCGGTGTTCCTGCCGGAAAGCTGCTCGGATTCATTGTTTCCCATCAAGGAATTGAAGTGAATCCGGCTAAAATCCGAGCCTTGTCACAATTGGCAATACCAACAGAACTAAAACACGTGCAAAAGTTAGCAGGGTGCGTGGCAGCATTAAGCCGTTTTATCTCCAGATTGGGAGAAAAGCATTGCCACTTTATAGGCTGCTTAAATGCACTGACAACTTCCAATGGACGGATGCGGCTACGGCAGGATGGGAGGAAATAAAGACATTACTTGCTAACAACCCAATATTGGCTGCCCCAAGTGTTGGCGAGCCAATGTTATTGTACATTTCAGCAACTCACCAAGTGGTGAGTGCCGTCCTCGTCGTTGAACGAGAAGATGAGGGACATAAATTCCCTGTTCAAAAGCCAGTCTACTATGTATCGGAGGTCCTCACACCATGTAAATCCCGATACCCCCACTATCAAAAGATAGCTTACGCAGTCTTCATGGCATCCCGAAAACTTCGACACTATTTTCAAGAGTGCTCGATTATAGTGGCATCAGAAGTACCACTAAATGATAACATAAACAACACGGACGCCACTGGCCGCATACCTAAATGGGCAATAGAGCTCCTCATATTTGAAATCATGTACAAACCACGCCGAGCTATTAAATCTCAGGTGCTGGTCGACTTTGTAGCGGAATGGACAGAAGCCGAGCTCCCAAAGGAATACAGTACGTACTGAAACTGGACGATGTACTTCGACAGCTCTAAAATGCTGGCCAGACTGGGGGCTGGCATAATCTTGATATCCCCCACGGGGGACACAGTCTGTTATGTTCTACAAATTATGTATACGGACTCTAATAATGTGTCCGAATACGAAGCATTGTTACATGGTCTCCGCATGGTAGTTTCCATGGGGGTACAACGCCTGGAGGTGCGTGGGGACTCCAACCTCGCTATCTCACAGGTAAATGGCGAGTTCGACGCCAAGGACCCCAAAATGGCAGCCTACAGGAATGCCGTAATAAAAATATCATCTCGGTTAGAGGGGCTCGAGTTTCATCACGTAGCTCGCGAAAGCAATCAGGCGGCAGACATCCTCGCCCGCATGGGCGCCCAGCGCGACCCCGTCCCACACAACACTTCCGTTGAAAAGCTCTTCAAGCCATCCGTAGTGTGGCAGGATGAAGGCAAGGATATTAGCCCGGACCCGATCGCATCCCTAGAAGTCGAACCAGATGATGAAATCATTGGGAGTTCAGATATTGAACAGACTTCTTCTGCTCATGAATTAATGGGCATCATCTCTCCATGGACCGAACCACTCCTGGCCTATCTTCATAGGCAGGAACTCCCCGATGACCAAAATGAGGCACGCCGCATAATTCGGCGCTCTAAAGCCTATAAAATTCACGAAGGTGAACTGTACAAGAAAAGTAAAGATGCATATCCGAGGAGGAAGGGAGCCAGCTTTTTTTCGAGATACATGCTGGCATGGGCGGACACCATGCGGCAGCTTGAGCCCTCGTAAGCAAGGCTTTCCGAGGAGGGTTCTTCTGGCCAACAGCCTGGGCAAACGCACAAACACTCGTTCAACGTTGTGTAGGATGCCAACTTTTTGCTAATCAAAGCCACCTGCCCCCCACTACTCTCCGGACTATACCGATAACCTGGCCCTTCGCGGTCTGGGGGCTGGACATGGTAGGACCTCTTAAAGGGGGAAGACATAAGAAGAAATACCTATTGGTTATGGTCGATAAGTTCACTAAATGGATTGAGGCCAAACCAGTCAAAACGGCCGAATCCAGGCCAGTAATCGATTTTATATCCGGCGTGGTCCAACATTACGGTGTCCCCCACGGCATAATTACAGACAATGGTTCAAATTTTATAGCCGATGATGTAAAGGATTGGTGTGCTAATATGGGCACTAAGCTTGACTATGCATCCGTCTATCACCCTTAAACAAACGGGCAGGTAGAGCAGGCCAATGGCCTGATAATGAGTGGTATTGAACCCCGGCTGGTACGCTCCTTAAAGGAGTCTGACAAGCACTGGTCGAAGAACTAGATTCTGTACTCTGGGGGCTGCGGACCACACCCAACCGATCGACCAGATACACACCCTTTTTCATGGTGTACGACGCAGGGGCTGTTCTGCCCTGCGACATCATTCATGATTCACCTCGAGTGCACATGTATGTAGAACGAGAGGCCGAGCTAGACCGGTAGGATGATTTAGATGCCCTGTGTGACGACCCCGGCTTAATCGTGCACTAATCATACACTCAAATGCACACGATCAAGCCTAAGGACTCACTTGAAGATATGACAACACAAATCTAAAACATAAATAAAGTCATACAAGCTTTATATTACAAGGCAGGGCCTCGAGGGCTCGAATACATAGCTCGATGGCATACAAGTGTCAGCGGAAGCATCAAATATATGGGTACAGATATTACAGAGAAACAGATAGGCCTTTTGAAAGGTGGGGCAAAACAAAATACTACGATCGAAAGGCGTAGGCCTCCTGCCTAGGACCCTCCGAATCCTACTCCTGGTCGTTGGTCAGCTCCTCGTAGTAGTACTCGCCTGGAGGGTAGTAGTAGTAGCCATAGTTGTTGACGGGGGCAGCTATCTCAGGGGCTCCATCATCTGGCGGCGCCAATTGGATATGGGGAGAAAAAGAAAGAAAAGCAAATGTGAGTACTCATCCGAAGTACTCAGCAAGCAAGGATCTGCACCACATATGCAACATTTTCAAAGGAGGGCTGTATAAGTGGACTGGGCTGCAGAAATGCCAGAATAGAGAGGAAGGCCTAGTCCTATCGAAGACTAGCATCTTCAAGCATCTTCATCGGTCTTGCAGCATTAGAAGAGTGAAGAGTAACATAATGTAAAGTAGTAGTAATGTTATCAACCTCGGCCAGAGATCCTTTCTCGACTCCCTGGGAGAAAGCAATCCTAGAGCCATACTATCCATTTCATCTCAAGTCACCAGTTCTAGTTGTACCGATCGGGATACAACTCCGAGTGTCCGTTACCGTAGGACAGGCTATCGATAGATTGTTTCTTCCCTGCAGGGGTTGCACCAACTTACCCACCACGCTCGCTTAACTCCGGCCGGACACAATTTACTGGGTCATGCCCGGCCTCGGCCAAATGATACGCGCAACCCGACCAAATACTTAACAGAGAGGTCAGCACGCCGGACTAACCTATGCCCCCAGGGGTCTTGGGCCATCGCCCCGGACGCTCCTGCATGTTTGCGTCCACCGCCGGTGAGCAGACCTAGCAACCCCTTAATACAAGCGCGGTTGCGTTACCAGTCCAAGACAGCGTGTGCCGCTCAGTTGGTGACGTCTATTAAGCTTCGGCTGAATTATACGACGCAGAATGCCCATACTACGCCCACGTGATGGTTAGTGCTATCAGGCCAGAGGCCCCTCGGATCAAATATCCAAACCGTTAGTGTGTTGGTAGTGCGGTAATGAGCAGAGACTCACGCAAGATGTGACCCCGTTGCCCCGTCTCGAGGACTTGCGGCAAGGGCTAAGAATGCCCGGCCACGCCTCGTATTCATTACTCGGGCACCATCCAGGTCCACCCGACTCCACATCTCTCGCAATTAAGCTCGCGCGGGTACCCCTCAGGGCCAACCCGTCTTTATCTTGTTTAAACAGTGTCAACACTAAAGTAAAGGCATCCGTGTGGCTACCATATCAAGAACGAATCCGAGGCATCACCCTCGATGGACTCCCACCTGACGTAATCATCAAGGTGAACGATGGAGGAATCACCCTCGAGGTCCACGCTTGTGGAGTTGCGCGACGGTGTCGTTATCGGGGGTGGTGTAGTAGGAATCACCCTCGTTGACCACGCCCGATTAACTAACCTACAAGGTCATCACCAGAAGTGCTGACGAGGTATCACCTTCGGCACTCGATAGTAACCCAGTAGTGTCGAGCACTTAAGGGGGAAGTGACGTCCAATGTCGGGGCCTGGTCTTCGATCCCGTTGATCGGGTCTTCTAATGATCCAGCGGGGCAGTCGGGATAAAGTGGGGTCTCTGATAGGTATCTACCCAGCCTATACTAAACAGTTTAGGATAACAGGTAGGTATCAACAGCAGGTTACAATTAAACAGGCTATGCAGCAGATATAGGATAATAGTAGCAGCAGCAACTTCTAATGCAAGCATAAGAGAGAGAAGAGTAGGCGATATTGGAATGCTCAAAAGGGGGGTGCTTGCCTAATTGCTTTGCAAACACCAACTGGTCTTTAATGAGGTAGACGATCTTCGGGTCATCGTCGGTCTCGGGGTCTATCGAGGGAAAGGGGGAGAAGAAACAAATAAATATACGGCATTGAAAGTAATCACAAAACAAGACATGGCACTACGCGGTGTTAGGGGTGACCTAACGCAGCGATACACGTCGTTGGTGAAGCGGGAAAATATCTGGGATATTTTTCCAGCTCTGGGCATCTGTCAGACAGATGAACCGGAGGGAAAGGTTACATGTTTGGGTAGTTAGAGGCATGTGACAGATAAACGGAGAGCGTATTTTGATTTGTCTCGTCGTTCTGAGCAACTTTCGTATATAAAGTTTTTCCATCTGAGCTACTTTTATTTTCTTCGGATTTTTCAAAGTTTATTATAATTTCTGGAATTTATTTAAAATGACAGAAAAAGGATTATTTCGTCAGCATGATGTCAGCACTGCATCAGCAGTCAACTAGTCAGTTGACCAGTCAACCTGACATGTGGGACCCTACTGTCATAGACACAGAGCTAATCCAGTGTTTAATTTAAACTAAACTAATTTGTTAGGGATGTGGTCCCACCTGTCAGTGAGTGATTAACTAATTAATCTAATTAACAATTTAATTATTTTTAAAAATTGTTTTAAGCAGGCGGGGCCCACATGTCAGTGACATGGGGCCAGCCCAGTCAGCGTGGACTAGGTCAAAGGGGCCCAGTGGGGGCCCGTGGTCAGTGGCACGGAGCGGGGCCTGTGGCTGCCACATCGGCGCCGAGTCAGTGCCAACCACCGGAGTGCGCCGGCGAGGCCGAACGGCGGCGAAAACTCCGGCGAGCCCGGATCTCGCGTATTGGTGGCCATCTACCGCGTTTTCGGGTGCGTTGGAAAGCTGACGATGGGCCGCATCGGATGGCGGCGGTGGCGAGGCCGGGGACACAGCGTAGGGACAGTGGCGAGCATATCGGCGCACAGCCGGAATCGGTCGCGAGAGTAAAACGGCGCAGCTGACGCGTTCGAACTAAACGGCCAGACCAGGCAGCACCTACGCGCGCGGGCGAGCACGATGAGCAGCTGCGCATGACCATTTGGTCGCCGGCCGGCTGCCGGCGATGAGGTCGCGTGGAGGCGCGCTCGGGCGTCGGTGAAGCTTGAGCTAGGGGGCTCTATCGACGGCGGGGAGAGGGGAAGAAGAAGGCGGAGCTCACCTAGCGGCGCACGAAAGGCCGGTGGGAGCTTAGGAGCAGCAGGGGGCTCGAGGTCGCCGGCGAGCGCCGGAGACAGAGATGAAGAGGAGCGATGGCGATCGGCGGCCACAGGGGTCCCCGACTCCGTCAGAGGGCTCCAGGCGAACGAGTGGACGCCGGCGGAGCTTATGGACACCGCGGAGGAAGGAGTAGGTGCCGGTGGCCGCGCGATCAAGCGGTGGACGGCGGCGACGGCGCTCGGTGGACCTCGTGCGCATGCGAGAGAGTGAGGGAGAGAGCGAGGGGGGGAAACTGGGGCTGGCTAGGGTTCGGCAGGG
This sequence comes from Thinopyrum elongatum, assembly GCA_011799875.1. NCBI lineage: Eukaryota > Viridiplantae > Streptophyta > Magnoliopsida > Poales > Poaceae > Thinopyrum > Thinopyrum elongatum. Next base: position 697,663,185 of record CM022303.1, read on the forward strand.
AGCGCGGGGTGACCTTATCCCCGTCGGGGAGCCGGCGGATGCCCGACGCGTACAGCGTCGCCGGCGTGTCATCACGCGTGGCCGACAGCGCGGGATGAAGGAGATGAACTACGAGTTGGGCTGGGACGAATCCTATAGCAGCAGGCCTAAGTGCATAGTAAGCACTAGGCCCTTTTCTATTTTCTTATTCATGTTTCTGTGTTCTTTTCTATTTTGCAAATGGATTGAGCACTTAATGACTTTTTTAAAATATGTGGCCTAGCTCATAATTGGCAGTGCAATATATCCTAACACCAAAAACTAGTTTGGGTAAAATACTATTTAATATTTAATTTGGATTAATAAAAAGGTTATGAAAATGTTGCTTTTAGTAAATGTTTGAGGTTGTTAGAGTCACTTAACTAATCTCATTAAGGTTGGTTTCAATTTTATAATTGCTTCTGAATTATTTGCTATTTAATGTACATTTTAGTTTCTGATTTGAACAACTTTTTATTTTTACTTTGTATCTGAATTTCAATTTGAATTGGAATTGGAAATGAGATACGATGCAATGATGATCAAGCATAGTTAATCATGGTGACTTGGCATGATCAGAGGGTGATCACTGTGGGGTGAGGCTAGGGATGTTACACCCTGGAGGAGGAGCGCGACATAGCACGAGCTCGTTCCACATTCTATCAATAGCAGGCTCGGCGATACCAAAGCAGAGAAGTGCGGGCCAAGACATACTACATTGGTGATCTCGTTTTGCGTCTCCCCGAGAAAAAGAAGGACAAGCTCAAACCAAAGTGGGAGGGCCCCTTCATAATCGATGAAGTGTTGACTGGGGGAGCATATCACCTTCGTAATGCAGCGGATAACCGCCTTGAGCCAAACCCATGGAACGCAGCTCAGCTTCGACGGTTCTACGGATAATTCGGCAGCGCTTCCCTTCATGGTTTTTTCCGTCTCTCTGTTCCTCTCATTCTTCTCCTTTCTTAAATTTTTTCCTTTATTTCTTTTTCTTTCCTTTTCATTTATTTTTTATCTGGAAATTGGAACATCCTAGGCCATTTTCGGATTTTGCCGAATTGTGATAGAACTGTGTAGCCATACATCATTAAATATAATATCCTTGTGTACCTGGGGGCTTCCTTCATGAAGCTGGACATTATATTCTACCTCGGCTATTATAAAGCCATAAGAAATTCACCTCACATCTGTTGCCATTATATGCACTACTTTGACTTAAGTTTTTGCCAAGCTGGGTTGTCTTGCTCCTGTGCTTACACCCTACGTTTCCGATTGTTCGGCTAGGATGTAAAGGCAGCACCTCCGCGATTGTTACAACCGGGTCAGCCGGATCTGTACCTCAGACGGGTGAAACCGAAGGCTAGCGTTCTTAAGAATATAACTGGTCGGCAACAAAGATGTTTACTGTACTCTAGTACTACAATCAAGGGGATGGCTGCCCTTAAAACCGTCTCAACACGGAAGATTACCACTTTACACATGATTAACATGATAAACCAAGGAAAGGAACCCCTAATGGAACTATTTTCCTTGGAAGATGTTTCTTACGTTAAACAGTAATATAACATAAGTCCCCAAACACACTTTGTCTGTTCAAGCCATGTGACCGTATTGCCTTGTTTCCAACCATAAGTACCTAGTTACTTCAGGTTACATAATGCGGAAACACTCCAAACTTCTGGTTATGGAGGTTGAAGCCGAAGAACGGACATGACAAATATTCAAAAGGTCGGCCGGAGATAAGTTTGATGATAAAGTACATAGATACATAGAATCAAACGACTATTCTTTATCTATGCCATCGATAAGACTATCTAGAGCACAGTCTTCTTGCGAGTACTTCGCGACAAGCATCACCTGATCATACACCAGGTTCAACGAAATTTCTTTCCCGTCTGGCCCTACAGGTCCGACTCGCGCCATGTTATTTGGCTCGAGCTGGGTATAGCGTGTCTTCACCATTGCCCACGCCTCGCGCGCACCCTCGCGACAGGCCGAAGTCTTCCATTGTTCGAAGCGGCGCCGAGCTCCCTTGAATTGATTGGCTAAGTCAGCCATGCTCTCCGGAGGTGTGTCGGATGGCCATAAGGCGTTGACCATACATTTCATAGCTTTCCGGGCCTGCTCATGCACTATGGATAACTTTTTTATTAAGTCGCCTCAGAAGCCAGACACTTCTTCTTCATGACGCCCGGTGAGTAGACCTACAACAGTAGTATTAGTGCTCCGAACTGTTGGAAAGTGACTGTCTCCTTCAATGGAAGACTACGGGCCATACCAACTACACCGCCTTTCAACTTTTGATTTTCTTTCAAAGCATCGGACAGCTGAGCTTTCAAGCTCTTTATCTCTTCGGCTTGTTGATCTCTTTCCTTTTCCAGTTTGTTCTTTTGGTCTACAGCCTGAGCTAGCACTCGGCGGCTGGCCGCTTCTTGTGCTTCGGCATACTCCTGAGCCTTCTTGGCAGATTTCAAGTCATTCTGCAGTTACCCTATAGACTCCGCTGCTAAGTGCAAAGCTCGATGTTAAATATCAATAAAGACATCATCAAAAGTACAACCTTTTGTTCTTACCACAAGCCTCCTTGGTGAATTTCTTCACCTCTTCGAGCTCAGCGACAGTAGCATCTAGCTGTGTTCGGTTGTTCTCAAGCTCCTGTGACAATGCCTTATTCTTGTCCTTTAAGACCTGCATGGGCGATGATCCTTAAATCGGTCGTCCCGACCACTTTAAGTCTCGGGGGCTACTAGGATACATCTTATATGTTAAATCTCATACAAATTATACGTGCATATCCTTTGACAGCAAGCGAGCCGTTCCTTCAAGACCATCTCGTGCAGCTCGGATATATGCATCTATAGAACTAAAGGCATTGAATTCTTGATCAGAAAAGGTCGGATGGCGTATAGCCTCTTTCAGTCACCGATGATTCATCACGCTTTCCACATCAGAATTGGTAACGGAGACATCATCAGAATCTCCTTGTGGTGGATGGCTCGGGGTGGCACCCGCATCAGTTATAATCTTGGTCGACGATTCCGGTTCTGGGTTGTCCTATCGTCTGATGGCCGGATCCTCGGATGCGGTTCACCGGATACTCCTTCTGTGAATAGACAGAAGGAAATAGTTGAAATCTTGGTGTCAGACCTAACACAAAACAAACAAGTTATACCTCTTCGATGTAGGAGGGGGTGCGAAGGCGCTTCCAGTTTTCTTCCGCTTGGAAATTTCATCTTGCGTAGGCGTTGGTTTCTTAGGAGCCGCCCCTGCTGGTGTGCGGAGTGTGGAACGCCGACCCTTTGGAGTACGAGTCAGCACACTAGGAGAGCGTGAGAGGGGTGCCCCTTTTTGGAGGGCGCTTTCTGACTACTTATAGTGGAGGAGGGAAGAAGTCCAGGGTGATCGGCTATAATGGCCACCTCCGAGCCGTCAAGACTCGGCTAGTAGAAAACTCCATCATTGAATTCAATGGTTGTATTCGGGTCGTCATGGAACCCTGGATCCTCATTACAGGCATAGTCTTCGGGCTGTGGGGACGGACAGTGGACCTTTTTGATCCATTTTCTCCAGGTCTGTTCGGAGGTACGAGAAACAGTTCGGTGAGTGTTCTTTGACAATGAGCCGAATTATGTGAATAAGCAATACTTACCCATTCAATGGGGTTGTACATCGAGAAGCCCTCCCGACAATTCAAGCGGGCGAACTCTTCTTTCTCTCCTTTATAGAGATCAGCCAGGATCGCCGCTAGTGTGGCTTGGTCTTCCGGTCCTTGGCGCTTGTAACAGGACGCATCGTCAGTCCCGTTGTAGCACCACAAGGGGTGCCCCCTCAGTTGGAGAGGTTGGATGCACCGCTTTATGACAATAGCCATGACTTCGACAATGGTAAGCTTGGAATTGGCAAGCACCCTGACCTTGGCGACTAATCTCCTCACTTCCGCATTGTCCTCTTGCTTGGGGCTTCAGGGGCGCCAGTTGAAGCGCTTCTTTAGGGGGGAATTGGAGAATTCGGGAAGACCCTGTCGGACTGGGTCCGCCAAAGGAACGTCCTCGATGTAGAACCACTCCGAAGTCCATTCTTCGGACTCCTTCTTCGGGTTTCCTATAGGATACCCTGCCCCGGTTATGCGCCATACTTCGGCTCCGCCCACTTCAAAAATAGATCCTTCCTGTGTACGGGGGACAAGGCAGAAGAATTTCCTCCACAAGTCAAAATGGGCCTCACAACCCAGGAACAGCTCGCAAAGGGCTACAAAGCCAGAGATGTGCAGGATTGAGCCAGGAGTAAGATTGTGGAGTGGGATCCCGTAAAACTCTAGCAGAACCCTGAGAAAGGGGTGACTAAGAAAGCCAAGGCCTCTTAAGAGGAACGATACAAAACATACCCTTTCCTCCTTCTTGGGGTTTGGGAAATTTTCAGCCAAAACTTCACCACAGACAGAAGTCAACCCTGCACATACGCAGATGAGATCCGCGGGAGGAAGATACCCCTGCGTCTGAAGTTGATTCTGATGGAGGCGGGAGATGGAGCAGCTGGTCCAGTCGCCTGCTTGAGGGCCATGGGGGCGCGAGGAGGAACCTGGGGCGCTGGTCATTTTTCGAAGGTTTTTTGGGCGTTCTGGTTTTCTCGATCTGGGATAGGTGGCCCGTGCTGGTTCACCCCCGTTTGGATAAATAAAATCCCTGTCCATTGGGGGAGGGCCTTTTTTGCAAAAGGAGGTGGCAGGCTGTTCACCTTCATCTGACACATGGAAATCGAAGCAATTGTTGGTTGTATGAGACATGGAGGTCATGCCGGATTGTCATCAACAGGGATGAACTCGCCTTGCAAAGCCGAAGAAAGTACGAGTGCCGGATACTACATTGTCATTGAAGGCTAGTTCGGGGGCTACTGAGAGAGTCTTGGACTAAGGGGTCCTCAGGTGTCCGGCCTAGTTAAGGTGGGCCGGGCTATTGGGCTGTTAAGAAGACGGAGCTGGAGATCATCTCGTATCTGAGAAGGAGTCCCTTTAGGTGTCCGGGCGTGATTACTCTCGTTTGTAACCGACTATGTACAACTCTAGACCCCTCCGATGTATATATAAGCCGGAGGGTTAGATCATAGGGATCAACAGAACTACCATTGCCATACCAGTTAGGGTTTAGCCATTACGATATCGAGGTAGATCAACTCTTGTAACCATCGTCTACATCGAATATAATCAAGCAGGACGTAGGGTATTACCTCCATTAAGAGGGCCCGAACCTGGGTAAACACTGTGTCCCTTTGTCTCCTGTTACCATTGATCCTTAGACCCACAGCTCAGGACCCCCTACCCGAGATCTGCCGGTTTTGGCACCGACAGTGAGAAATCTTCTTCACCTTGATGCCATAGTCCTTCACAGTTTGCTTCATCCATAATAACTATGAGCAACATGCACCAGCTGCAATATATTCGACTTCTGCAACAGAGAGAGAAACATGCACCAGCTACCAAAGATCTACTAAGGAAATTACACGACCCCGAGGTATATTTCCTGCACACATAGTCACCAGCATAATCTGAATCGGAATATCCAATGAGATCGAACTACGCACCTTTGGGGTACCATAAACCCAAAGTGTGGGTGTGAGCCAAATATCAAACGATACGCTTAACCGCTAAGTGATGTGATTCATTCGGTGCAGCATGAAATCATGCACACATGCAAAACTCAATATTATGTCATGCCTAGATGCACATAGGTAAAGCAAAGAACCAATCATAGAACGGTATACCTTTTGGTCGAATGATTTACCATTTTCATCGGCATCCAGATGAACATTAGTCGGCATTGGAGTTTTGATTCATTACAATCTTGCATTATGAACTTCTTCATGCAGTCCCTGAGATATTTCTCCTGCGAGATGAATGTCCCATTCTTCTGCTAATGAATTTGCAATCCGAGGAAGAATTTCAGCTCGCCCATCATGGACATTTTATACTTCTTGGACATCATTCTCCCAAACTCTGTACTACAATCATTGTTAGTACAACCGAAGATAATATCATCCACATAAATTTGACACATGAATAAGTCTCCATTGTAAGAATGAGAAAATAGAGTGGAATCAGTGGATCCAGGTTTGGATCCCTTTTTCAACAGGAATTCCTTCGAAGTATCATACCAAGATGGAGGAGCTTGCTTGAGCCCATAGAGAGCTTTCTTCAACTTGGAAACTCTGTCAGGATAATCAGGATGTTCAAAACCTGGCGGTTGCTTAACACACACTTATTCCTCAATCTTGCCATTGAGGAAAACACTTTTCACATCCATTTGAAATAGCAATATATCATTGAAATTAGTATATGCGAGAAGGATGTGAATTGCCTCAAGACAAGCAACATGAGCATAAGTTTCACCAAAGTCAATACCTTCGACTTGTGTATAGCCCTGAATCACAAGTCGAGCTTTATTTCTTACCACAACACCAATTTCATCTTGCTTGTTTCAGAAGAACCATTTGGTACTGATGATATTATGCTTCTTTGGATCAGGTCGCTTGACCAATTCCCAAACATCATTTAGCTCGAATTGAAGTAATTCCTCTTCCATAGAATTCATCCAATCAGGATATCTCATTACTTCATCAAACTTTGTTCGTTCTGTGATTGAGACAAAAGAGAAATGCCAACAAAATTTAGCTATTCGAGTACGAGATAGAGTAGTTGGACCTGGACCTGTTTGATTTATATTGTCGAGGACCATGTCAACATCCACTCGATTTTCCACTTGACGTAGAGGAGGATTTGCATTTCCTTCGGGCTGAGCATTATCATCAGCATTTGTCTCGGGATTGACATTGTTCTCACCATTTGCATTATTCTTGGCATTTGCATTCTCCTCGGCAGCAGCTTGTTGAGTTCTTCGTCAAACTGGAGGAGAATCATCATTAGAGGAATCCAAAGCATTTCCTTCGATACGTTTGACTTCCTCAATAGCCATAGAATGAATAACTTCATCAACTGGAGGTTCCTCTATCACAATTTGCAGGTGCTATTTTTGTGAGCCATTAGATTCATCAAACCACACATTTACAATTTCAAAAACTTTCCTGAAGTGAGAGTTATAGACCTGGTAAGTATGCAAGTTCGAACCATAATCGAGAAGAAAATCCTCATGTGCCTTAGGTGCAAATTTAGAATTGTGATTCATATCACGAATATAGCATGGTGCACCAAATAGACAAAGATTTGAAACATTTGGTTTGTTACCAGTTATTAGCTCATATGAGGTTTTATTTAAGAACTTGTGAAGATAACATCAGTTTATGATATGAGAAGTAGTATTTATGGCGTCCTCACAGAAGTGGATTGGAGATTTATACTCACTGAGCATTATTCTTGCCAGTTCAATGAGCATCCTATTCTTTCTGTCCACGACTCCATTTTGCCGAGGAGTATATGCTGCAGAGAATTCATGAGTGATGCCATTTTCATCGAGAAAGTCTGTGATATTGGTATTTTAGAACTTCATGCCATTATCATGTAACACCCCGAGAATCATGCTACAGTAATTCTAGCCTAATGATACCATGTCACTGTGTTAGTTAAGCCTAATTGCCCTGGTTAAAAAAATCAAACTCAAATTCAAATTCAAATCATAAGTGAAATTCAAAACTTCACAAACATGAAAACTAAATTGTTCATAATGTTCCAAATAATCACTGGGTAATTTTCTTAGAGAAACCAACATTTATAAAATATCTAAATGCCCTAAAATAATTAAAACAGTGCCAAAACAACAATTGGAATACTTTTCTAATTTATGAAGAATCCAAACTAATTTATTTACCTCTCAAACTTTTTGTGGCAGTGCCTAAAATTGCAATATGAATAATGGGCCAAGCCTCATATTTTACAAAAACTCATTTGCTGTTTGGAATAAATGCAAAACGGAAGCAAATAAAGAAAACAGAAACGAAAATGAAAACAGAAAGAGTTAAAAGAAAAGTAAAAGCCCCGTGCACTTGGGCCTCAAGTGCACGGTGAGGCCCAGCCCACTTGCCCCCTTTCTTCTTCCTCTGTTCACCAGTCGCGGTGGACGACTGTCTGGCGTCCATGGCCGGATCAGACACGGGGCGGCCATACTGCGGCCTCCTCGACGTCGCCGATGCTTACATAACCGCCCCCGTGACCCCTCAGCCAACCCTAGACCGCTCGATCCCCCCCTTTCGCCCCACTCTCTCTATCCCGAACTAAATCGCCCGCTGTTGTCGTCGTCAATCCGTCGATCCCGCACCATCGAGCTACCCTCGCCGCCGCACCAGGTCCAGGAGGTGCGCCGTCGACACCTTCATCGACTACCTCACCGGAACAAGGCGGGGAAGCCCCATCGGCGTCGCCATCGTCCCGTCTTCCCCAACGGTCCCCGCCATCGCTTGTCGGCGATTCGTCGCCCCCAACACCACCCCGACCCTCCCGAGAACGCCAACGGACTCACCGTGAGCTCCTCCCTCGGATCCCTCCTTTTCCCCTTCGATTTGGATGCCGTAGGCCGCCGTCACTGTCGTGCCCGATCTCCCGTGTACGCCCCTTGTAAGCGCGCTCTCGGCAGCTCCTCACTTCTGCTGTGTTTCTGCTGCTGCTGCTCTCTGCTGCGTGTTCACCCAGCCGTGCCCACGTGCGCTCGCAGCCGTGCTCCTCTGCTGCTCCTTGCCGCTGCTGATGCTCTTAGCTACTCCTCTGTTGCCTGCTGTCGCTGCTTGCTACTGGTGCCGCTGCTGCTGCAGCGCCCGGCCGCACTCGCCGCTGCTCGCCGGCCCACGGCCTTCACGCCCGACCGTGCTGGTTGTGCGGTGCTTTGGCCACGGCCGGCCAGGCATGCGTGCACACGAGCATCAGACGCTCCTGCACATGTGTTGCTCCTGTGCGTGCGTGGAGCCAGCCAACACCTGGATTACTGCTATGCGTTGCATCAGGAGTAGTTTAGTGTAGGTAAACATAGTTGGCCCTATGACATGTGGTCCCCATTCAATTAAGTTAGTTTTTATTTAGTGGCTATGTATAGTGCAAATGACAGGTGGACCCCACCCCTCTCATTATCCACTTAAAAAGAAAATGCTAAAATATGTGTGAATGACACCTGGGTCCCGTCTGCAGTTTTGACCAGTCAAACAGTAGACTGTTGACTGAGTCAACTGAACCGCCTGGCCCCACCTGTCATAATCTGAGGCTAGCTGCTGTTGTGTATAAAAAGTATTTTTAGTTTATTTTCGAATTAAAGTAATTCCAGAAAATCTAGAAAAACATTAAAACTTTGAAAATCAATAGAAAATAAACCGTAGCTTGGATGAAAATAATTTATATATGAAAGTTGCTCAGAAAAATCCAATGAATCTGTTTATGCAAACCATTCATCTGTCAAATGCCCCTAGCATTCTGAACATGGAACCATCTCCTCTTTTTCATCTATCCGAAAAATGCCAAACGCCGAGAAGACCCCTCCGGATGTTTTCCCTCTCCGTCGGCAATGTGTAGTACTGCGTTAGACACCCCTAGCTCTGCATATTGTCATGTCATGCTTAGTGATGCATCTGTTTGCATCGTATTTACTATTTCTTCCCCCCTCTTCTCTCCGGTAGACCCCGAGACCGATGCTGCCCCTGTGATCGACTAAGTCGAAGACGACACTTCTTCCTTTTCAGCAGAGCTTCCAGGCAAGCAAACCCCCCATTGATCATTCCGATATCGCCCATTCCTTTCATCTTATGCTTGCATTAGAACTGCTACTGCTTTTTTTTATGATCCTACTCTGATGCATAGCCTCTTTTTGTTACCTGCTTTCATACCTTATCTGCTTATTCTAAACTGCTTAGTATAGGTTGGTTAGATATCCATCAGTGACCCCCCACCTTGTTCCAGTTGCCCCGCTTTATGTTCGATGATTCGATCAACATGATCGACGTCCAGGCCCCGACACCGCACATCACCCCCTTTAGTTGTACGACTCTGCAGAGTTATTATCGAGTGCCGAGGGTGACACCTCGTGAGCACTTCTGATGTTAACCCTGTAGTGTAGCTATTCGACCGTGGTCATCGAGGGTGATTCCTCCTTCACCACTCCCGATAACAACTCTGTCGTGCAAGCCCTCAAGTGTGGACCATCGAGGGTGATTCCTCTAAGTCCACCTTGATGGTTACATCGAGTGGGAATCCATTGAGGGTGATTCCTCTGGTTTCCCCCTTGCTGTTTCGGACACGCGGTTACTTTGACTTACCACAAAACCATGACGACATCGGGTCGGCCCCGAGGGGTCCCCGCGAGTGTTGTGAAGTTGGGTTGACCTAGAGGGCACCCGAGAGATAATTACGTGGCACGGTCGGGCATTCTTAGCCCTTGCCGTAAGTCCACGAGACGGGGCGACGGGGTCTCATGATTGTGAGTCTCTGCTCGTTACCGCGCACTATCAAGACACTAACGGTTTGGATATTTGATCCGAGTAGTCCTCTGGCCTTTTCGACTAACCACCACGTGGGAATAAGTATGGGCACTCTGCATCGTACGATTCTTCTGAAAGCTCACTGACGTCAGCAACTGAGTGGCACGGGCCGGGTTGGATTGGTTAAGCCTGCACTTGTATAAGGGGGCTAGGTCTGCTCACCGGCCGCGTTCGCAACGCGCAGGATTGCAAAGGACGATTGGCCCATGACCCCTTCGCATTTAGGATGTAGACCGGCATGCTGGCCTCTCTGTTGAGCCTAGGTAGGACTACGGCGTGTTGATCGGCCGAGGCCGGTCATGACCTGATGGTGTGTCCGGCCAGAGTTGATCGTGCGTGTTGGGTAAGTTGGTGCACCCCTGCAGGGAAGTATTCTATCTATTCGAATTGCCGTGTCCACGGTAACGGACGCTCGGAGTTGTATCCCGATCGATACAACTAGAACTTGATGCTGAGGCATGTAATGGAAATGATGGCTCCGGGATTGCTTTCTCGCCGGGAGTCGAGGAAGTGATCTCTGGGCGATGTTACAACCTACTTACTACTATTATAATATGTTATTCTTATCTCTTCTGATGCTGCAAGATGATTGAAGATGCTAGTATTCGATAGGCTAGGCTTTCCCTTCTCTTCTGGCATTCTGCAGTTCAGTCCACAGATACTACCCATTTCATTGATACCGATGCATATGTAGTGTAGATCCTTGCTTGCGAGTACTTTGGATGAGTACTCACGGTTGCTTTGCTCCCACTTTTCCCCATTTTCCATTCTTCTCGGATGTCGCAACCAGATGGTGGAGCCTAGGATCCAGACGCCACCGCCGACGACTACTACTACCCCAAGAGTTCTTACTACTACGTGGAGGCCGCCGACGACCAGGAGTAGTTAGGAGGCTCCCAGGCAGGAGGCCTTGCCTTTTCGATCATGTTGCTTTTGTGCTAGCCTTCTTAAGGAAACCTTGTTTAACTTTTGTCTGTACTCAGATATTGTTTCTTCTGCTGACTCGTTTGTATTCGAGCTTACGTATTTGAGACCTCGAGGCCCCTAGCTTGTAATATAAAGTTTGTATTGTTTTAATTTGTGTCTAAAGTTGTGTTGCGATATCTCCCCGTGAGTCCCTGATCTTGATCATACATATTTGCGTGTATGATTATTGTACGATTGAATCGGGGGTGTCAAAAGTTGGTGTCAGAGCCGACTGCCTGTAGGAAGCCCTCTTTCCAACTCATTGGCAAAAGTTGAGTCCAGTTCTTGAAAAATTGTTTTACTAACATGGCTGTGTGGCTTACGGGCCCACGTCGCCAATTGGGTGGTATTAGGATCTTTTATTCCTTGTCTTTACTCTCGGAATCTGATCTCTCTTCTATTCGGGTTAAATGATTTTGCTAACTCTAACTCTAGATTCTCATAAATACTTTCTCCCGGAGAGCCCCTCACTCCAGATGATTGCTTGGTGCACCAGAAGATTCTGAAGATACTTTCCGGTGTTTCCCGAGACCCTTGTGTCCATCGCCAATGCAACCCCCTACCACCAATATATCTTTATGGATAACGACTTACACTTGCCGTCCATACCTTCATTTCCAATTGCTCTTGTCATTACAAGATACCTTGTAATACTTTTCGATATTCCAAGAATCAATTGTGCCTGCTACCTTGCAGCTCTTTTTCCGCATGAAAACATGTATGCATAATTCCTCACAATTACCGGGGATTCGTTCATCCCCAGTTGTTCATGTGATTCACAAAAGTCTTCAAAATACTATTCGATCATCCGAAAATCCTCAGCAGCTTATTGCTGCTGAAATTATTGCTTGCTTGCATTATGGTTAATCCCCTAAGTATAGTAATTTTATTGGCATCCTTTGTCACTATCATTTTGAGTCCGTTGATCCAATATGTTGTGGATGCTCGCAATCCTCAGTTGAATTCTAGAATTCATCCTTTCGGCTCAGACGTCATTTTGAACAGGAGCTGGTTCTCGACCAATCAAATTGCCGTCGATTGTACCCCTAAGTCTATTCAACTTATCCATTCTTAATCAGAGTGTTTGCTACCAATCCCTTGATTTGCAAACCATAATTCCTTTGCATTTTAGCTTTGAATTAGTTAGTTGTTTCTATAATCTGATCTCCTTGCATTCTTTCTTCTTCTGGTTGAGTACCGACGCTCACATCAGATTCCTTCTGGACCACCAGATCCTTTGTTGGATTTTATCTGACAGCGTCCTTCATATTCAATAACCTCGTGAGCCTTTCCTCGGACACATAATGCCTTTGGTAAATTGTATCCTCTACTTCCTCAACCATGCTCTGCTTTTGAGCTTGTATAATTACTCCTGGAGTTATGTTATATGTTCCTAAGATGCCCCGATGGGTTGAACCTATGCCTTCCCTAATCTGTGTGAACCCGAGAGTTTTCACGAGTCTTACTCTTCTGGTGTTTTGCCAAATAAAATTCGAACATTACAACTTCTCCGAAAATGAGAAGTGAATGAAGTGGGAGTCAACCTTGAACTTTGTGTTCATGCCCATGGACACGATGCAGATCTTGTCATGGAAGCTTCTCATAAAAATAACTACCCCCTTCTTATAAGTTCATATTATATCTGTGGTTTGGTCCTTTGCAACCATCGTTCCGACCATGTTATTCTTCTTCGATCCCATTTCCCGGACAAGTTAAAGTACTTGTCTTGCACAGATTAGTACACTAGTCTAACCTCTATTATGATCTACCTTCAAGTATTACCCCGGGTATCTCGAGGATATCTTGCCATTGCACTACATCTTATGAACTTTTGATGAAGTACTACCTTTCCCTGTCATTGTCACTTCATGGGTTCTGGGTTGTTTGTCAATCGAGAACACCGATAAGTGACTCGATTCCGCACTCTGATTCAATAACTCTAAGTAATTTTTGTTGGTTACGAGTTTAATAATCCTTCAAGTCATTCCTAGCCTGATCGGCTATCATTATCGTGCTAAATTAGCTGTGCTACCTGGTCCTTCTTCCCGGAACACAATTTTCGACGATGAGCTAAGCTTAATTACGTCGATCTTCCTCGTCATATCATTTCGCCTTGAACAACAAGCTTGATTTCGAGTTTGTGTCGAACCCGTGGTTCAAAAAACCTTTCGCTTCATCATTCCTTTGACTTGATGTCATCGTCGATGATCGATTACATCTTCATGAGACCTCTCGACAAATGTGTCGTGATCATCATCAACATTCTGAACTCTTTTAGGATAACAATCGAATTCATGATGAGAAATACTATCCTTGCCCCCTCGATGAATTGTTACTGAGCCCCTTGGCCACATCCTCATCTTTTCCTTGCTGAAATTGTACAACTTATAAGTTTCCGATGGATCCTTTGTGTATCCGAAGACTGAGCTTTACCTGATGACCATGTCAATGCTATTGCGAAGCATGACCGTGATACTCAAACATCAAAAAGAACCTTGTAAGCATAATGCTAAATGTTTCTTGATCAATTATCCAAACACCATTGTATGGGTAACATCATGAGTTTCCTCACCCTTTTCCCTAAATGGTTACATACTTGGAGTCCTAACATGTATATCATGCTCTGCCTTTCCTTGGGAAGGATATACTCCTGATACTCGGGTATCATCACCTTTTCCTTTCCATTGGTTTGATTAATATACTAATCACATTTTCCTTTCCACTGTTTTGTTAACCTTTCTTATGATCTATATGACATAAGCGGTAATATTTCCCTGCTTATGTAAACACCTTAATGTACAACTTGGTCAGAATAACCCTGTTACTATTGATGGTGACATTCCGGTAACCACTGATGGACGAGAACTTTGTCTATTGGTCAGCCTTTTTTAACGAGCAGGAAAATGGTTCTCTTTGTCCCTCGCCCTTGGTACCGACGCTGTGCCAACATAACTGACAGGCTATGCTCTGACGTGCCTGGCTATCATGACCATGCAAGATGTCACCACTCTTTCTACTCTTAACCCACATGGTGGGCCCATAACCCACAGTTCCACAGGATCGAAACCTGACTCTCCTGTACATCCCTCTTTCCAAAGTTATCCCTCGTGCTTGGCTTCGTATGTAATTCACAAGCCACCTCCATAGAAATGATCTACTCTTGTATCAAATGCAATACTTATTTTCGTTGCTCTGAACCCCTTTCACCTTCTGATAGGGCATCGAACGATTGCCTGCCCATTCAAAACTTCTCATGGTACCTTCTTACCTTGCTCTCGATATCTTATTAAGTTTCAATTCGAGAGTTACTTTCCGCCACCTTCCCTGAGTTATCTACTAGATAAGTAACCTTGTAAATGTTCGTTCTTCCGAAGCTACCCCTTATCCTTTTCGTAAGTACGATGGAATTCCCGAAGGAAGGATGACGACTTCATCATGATGACCTGAAGTAGCAAATTGAAGACATCAATGTAATGGATCAACCTCTTCGATGAGAGCAAAAGAACAAGAAGATCCGTTAGAATTCCCTAACCAGGATTTTCCCCTTACTTCCCTTCTTAAATCTCGGGACGAGATTTCCTGTAGTAGAGGAGATTTGTAACACCCCGAGAATCATGCTACAGTAATTCTAACCTAATGATGCCATGTCACTGTGTTAGTTAAGCCTAATTGCCCTGGTTAAAACAATCAAACTCAAATTCAAATTCAAATCATAAGTGAAATTCAAAACTTCACAAACATGAAAACTAAATTGTTCATAATGTTGCAAATAACCACTGGGTAATTTTCTTAGAGAAACCAACATTTTCAAATATCTAAATGCCCTAAAATAATTAAAACAGTGCCAAAACAACAATTGGAATACTTTTCTAATTTATGAAGAATCCAAACTAATTTATTTACCTCTCAAACTTTTTGTGGCAGTGCCTAAAATTGCAATATGAATAATGGGACAAGCCTCATATTTTACAAAAACTCATTTGCTGTTTGGATTAAATGCAAAACGGAAGTGAATAAAGAAAACAGAAAAGAAAATGAAAACAGAAAGAGTTAAAAGAAAAGTAAAAGCCCCCCCCCCCCCCCCCTGTGCACTAGGGCCTCAAGTGCACGGTGAGGCCCAGCCCACTTGCCCGCTTCCTTCTTCTGTTCTCCAGTCGCGGTGGACGACTGTCTGGCGGCCATGGCCGGATCAGACACGGGGCGGCCATCCCGCGGCCTCCTCGACATCGCCAACGCCTACTTAACCGCCCCCGTGACCCTTAAGCCAACCCTAGACCGCTCGATCCCTCCCTTTCGCCCCACTCTCTCTCTCTCTCCCGAACTAAATCGCTCGTTGTTGTCGTCGTCAATCTGTCGATCCCGTGCCACCGAGCTATATTGCCGCCGCACCAGGTCTAGGAGGCGCGCCGTCGACGCCTTCGTCGACTACCTCACCGGAACGAGGCGGGGTAGCCCCATCAGCGTCGCCATCGTCCCGTCTTCCCCAATGGTCCCCGCCATCGCTAGTCGGAGATTCGTCGTCCCCAACACCACCCCGACCCTCCCCGAGCACGCCAACGGACTCACCGTGAGCTCCTCCCTCGGATCCCCCTGTTTCCCCTTCGATTTGGATGCCGTATGCCGCTGTCACTGTCGTGCCCGAGCTCCCGTGTACGCCCCTTGTACGCGCGCTCTCACCAGCTCCTCACTGCTGCTGCGTTTCTGCTGCTGCTGCTCTATGCTGCGTGCTCACCCAGCCGCGCCCACGTGCGCCCGCGGCCGCGCTCCTCTGCTGCTCCTTGTCGCTGCTCATGCTCTTAGCTGCTCCTCTGCTGCCTGTTGTCGCTGCTTGCTACTGCTGCCGCTGCTGCTGCAGCGCCCGGCCGCACTCGCCGCTGCTCGCCGGCCCACGGCCTTCGCGCCCGGCCGTGCTCGTTGTGCAGTGCTTTGGCCATGGCCGGCCAGGCATGCGTGCACAAGAGCATCAGACGCTCCTGCACATGTGTTGCTCATGTGCGTGCGTGGAGCCAGCCAACACCAGGATTAGTGCTATGCGTTGCATCAGGAGTACTT
Source organism: Thinopyrum elongatum (assembly GCA_011799875.1). Classification (NCBI taxonomy): domain Eukaryota; kingdom Viridiplantae; phylum Streptophyta; class Magnoliopsida; order Poales; family Poaceae; genus Thinopyrum; species Thinopyrum elongatum. The sequence goes on from CM022303.1 coordinate 697,679,679, forward strand.
TAGTGTAGCTAAACATAGTTGGCCCTATGACATGTGGTCCCCATTCAATTAAGTTAGTTTTTATTTAGTGGTTATGTATAGTGCAAATGACTGGTGGACCCCACCCCTCTAACTATCCACCTAAAAAGAAAATGCTAAAATATGTGTGAATGACACCTGGGTCCCATCTGCAGTTTTGACCAGTCAAACAGTTGATTGTTGACTGAGTCAACTGGACCGCCGGGCCCCACCTGTCATACTCTGAGGCTAGCTGCTGTTGTGTATAAATAGTATTTTAAGTTTATTTTCGAATTAAAGTAATTCCAGAAAATCCAAAAAATCATTAAAACTTTGAAAATCAATAGAAAATAAACCGTAGCTTGGATGAAAATAATTTATATATGAAAGTTGCTCAGAAAAATCCAATGAATCTGTTTATGCAAACCATTCATCTGTCAAATGCCTCTTGCATGCTGAACATGGAACCGTCTCCTCTCTTTCATCTGTCCAAAAAATGCCAAACGCCGGGAAAACCCCTCCGGATGTTTTCCCTCTCCGTCGGCAACGTGTAGTACTGCGTTAGACACCCCTAGCTCTGCATATTGTCATGTCATGCTTAGTGATGCATCTGTTTGCATTGTATTTACTGTTTCTTCCCGCCTCTTCTCTCCGGTAGACCCCGAGACCGATGCTGCCCCTGTGATCGACTACGTCGAAGACGACACTTCTTTCTTTTTAGCAGAGCTTCCAGGCAAGCAAACCCCCCGTTGATCATTCCGATATCGCCCATTCCCTTCTCTCTTATGCTTGCATTAGAACTGCTACTGCTTTTTTTGTAGGGATAATTAGTTTTATGCCCCTAGTTGTGTCACACTCGGCTGTTTTACCCCTAATTTCCAAAAGTCACCGGTTCTGTCCAAGTCACTTTGCTCCTCTTATGCTTTCGCCCTTTGACCGTTTGACCGCCAGTTTGAAAAATTCATAACTAATTCATATAAGTCAGAAAAATGCAAATAAGATACCAAAATGTTCGTAAAAATATCACCTATATGTCAGTGTCATTTGCATTCATGAAAAATGTGTTGAAAAGTGCCCATCCGAGTTTTAGCTCTTATGATACCACCAGAAATAGTAAAATCTAAAAAAATTCAAAAAAAACTTGGTGGCAAAGCTTGACAAATGTTTTAAGTGCTGGCCAAGTTTCATCAGGGAATGACATTCGTGGAAGTCGTGGCAAAGAAATAATCTATTTTGGAGTGCTGATTATTTTTTTTGCCACGACATCCACGAATGTCATTCCCTGATGAAACTTGGCAGGCACGTAAAACATTTGTCATTCTTTTCCACCAAATTTATTTTTGATTTTTTTTGAATTTTTATAGATTTTACTATTCATGGTGGTATCATAAGAGGTAAAACTCATATGGGCACTTCCCAACACTTTTTTCATGAATGCAAATGACACTGACATATAGGTGATGTTTTTCCGAATATTTTGGTATCTTATTTGCATTTTTCTGATTTAGTATAAATTAGTTATGAATTTTTCAAAGTGACGGTCAAACGGTCAAAGGGCAAAAGCATAAGAGGAGCGAAGCGACTTGGACAGAACCGGTGACTTTTGGAAATTAGGGGTAAAACAGCCGAGTGAGACACAACTAGGGGCATAAATCTAATTATCACTTTTTTGTATGATCCTACTCTGATGCATAGCCTATTTTTGTTACCTGCTTTCATACCTTACCTACTTATTCTAAACTGCTTAGTATAGGTTGGTTAGAGATCCATCAGTGTCCCCCCACCTTGTTCCAGTTGCCCCGCTTTATGTTCGATGACTCGATCAACGTGATCGACATCCAGGCCCCGACACCGCACATCAGCCCCCTTAGTTGTACGACTCTGCAGAGTTATTATTGAGTGTCGAGGGTGATACCTCGTCAGCACTTCTGATGTTAACCTCGTAGTGTAGCTATTCGGTCGTGGTCATCGAGGGTGATTCCTCCTTCGCCACTCCCGATAACGAATTTGTCATGCAACCCCTCAAGTGTGGACCATCGAGGGTGATTCCTCCAAGTCCACATTGACGGTTACATCGAGTGGGAATCCATTGAGGGTGATTCCTCGGTTTTCCCCCTTGCTGTTTCGGACACACGGTTACTTTTACTTACCACAGAACCATGACGACATCGGGTCGGCCTCGAGGGGTACCCGCGAGTGTTGTGAAGTTGGGTTGACCTGGAGGGTACCCGAGAGATAATTACGTGGCACGGCCGGGCATTCTTAGCCCTTGTCGTAAGTCCGCGAGACGGGGCGACGGGGTCACATGATCGCGAGTCTCTGCTCGTTACCGCGCACTACCAAGACACTAACGGTTTGGACATTTGATCCGAGTAGGCCCCTGGCCTTTTTGCACTAACCACCACACGGGAATAAGTATGGGCACTCTGCGTCGTACGATTCTTCCGAAAGCTCACTGACGTCAGCAACTGAGTGGCGCGCGCCGGGTTGGACTGGTTAAGCCTGCACTTTTATATGGGGGCTAGGTCTGCTCACTGGTCGCGTTCGCAACGCGCAGGATTGGAAAGGATGATTGGCCCATGACCCCTTCGCATTTAGGATGTAGACCGGCGTGCTGGCCTCTCTATTGAGCCTAGGTAGGACTACGGCATGTTGATCGGCCGAGGCCGGTCATGGCCTGATGGTGTGTCTGGACAGAGTTGATCAAGCGTGTTGGGTAAGTTGGTGCACCCCTGCAGGGAAGTATTCTATCTATTCGAATAGCCGTGTCCACGGTAACGGACGCACGGAGTTGTATGCCGATCGATACAACTAGACCTTGATGCTGAGGCATGTAATGGAAATGATGGCTCCGGGATTGCTTTCTCGCAGGGAGTCGAGGAAGTGATCTCTGGGCGATATTACAACCTACTTACTACTATTATAATATGTTACTCTTATCTCTTCTGATGCTGCAAGATGATTGAAGATGCTAGTATTCGATAGGCTAGGCTTTCCCTTCTCTTCTGGCATTCTGCAGTTCAGTCCATAGATACTACCCATTTCATTGATACCGATGCATATGTAGTGTAGATCCTTGCTTGCGAGTACTTTGGATGAGTACTCACGGTTTCTTTGCTCCCACTTTTCTCCATTTTCCATTCTTCTCGGATGTTGCAACCAGATGGTGGAGCCCAGGATCCAGATGCCACCACCGACGACTACTACTACCCCGAGAGTGCTTACTACTACGTGGAGGCCGCCGACGACCAGAAGTAGTTAGGAAGCTCCCAGGCAGGAGGCCTTGCCTTTTCGATCATGTTGCTTTTGCGCTAGCCTTCTTAAGGCAAGCTTGTTTAACTTATGTCTGTACTCAGATATTGTTGCTTCCGCTGACTCGTTTGTATTCGAGCCCTCTAGGCCCCTGGCTTGTAATATAACGCTTGTATTGTTTTACTTTGTGTCTAGAGTTGTGTTGTGATATCTCCCCATGAGTCCCTGATCTTGATAATACATATTTGCGTGTATGATTAGTGTACGATTGAATCGGGGGCGTCACAATTTGGTATCAGAGCCGACTGCCTGTAGGAAGCCCCCTTTCCAACTCCTTACGGGCCCACGTCGCCAATTGGGTGGTATTAGGATCTTTTATTCCTTGTCTATACTCTTGGAATCTGATCTCTCTTCTATTTGGGTTAAATGATTTTGCTAACTCTAACTATAGGTTCTCGCAAATACTTTCTCCCGGAGAGCCCCCCACTCCAGATGATTGCTTGGTGCACTAGAAGATTCTGAAGATACTCTTCAGTGTTTCCCGAGACCCTTGTGTCCATCACCAATGCAACAGCCTACCACCGATATATCTTTATGGATAACGACTTACACTTGCCGTCCATACCTTCATTTCTAATTGCTCTTGTCATTACAAGATACCTTGTAATACTTTCCGAGATTCCAAGAATCCATCGTGCCTGCTGCCTTGCAGCTCTTTTTCTGCATGAAAACATGTATGCGTAATTCCTCACAATTACCGGGGATTCGTTCATCCCCAGTTGTTCATGTGATTCACAAAAGTCTTCGAAATACTATTCGATCTTTCGAAAATCCTTAGCAGCTTATTGCTATTGAAATTCTTGCTTGCTTGCATTATGGTTAATCCCCTAAGTATAGTAATTTTATTGGCATCCTTTGTCACTATCATTTTGAGTCTGTTGATTCAATATGTTGCGGATGCTCGCAATCCTCAGTCAAATTCTAGAATTCATCCTTTCGGCTGAGACGTCATTTTGAACAGGAGCTGGTTCTCGACCAATCAAATTGCCAGCGATTGTACCCCTAAGTCTATTCAACTTATCCATTCTTAATCAGAGCGTTTGCTACCGATCCCTTGATTTGCAAACCATAATTCCTTTGCATTTGAGCTTTGAATTAGTTAGTTGTTTCTATAATCTGATCTCCTTGCATTATTTCTTCTTCTGGTCGAGTACCGACGCTCACATCAGATTCCTTCTAGACCACCAGATCCTTTGTTGGATTTTATCCGACAGCGTCCTTCATATTCAATAACCTTGTGAGCCTTTCCTCGGACACATAATGCATTTGGTAAATTGTATCCTCTGCTTTCTCAACCATGCTCTGCTTTCGAGCTTTTATGATTACTCCTGGAGTTACGTTATATGTTCCTAAGATGCCCCGATGGGTTGAACCTAGGCCTTCCCTAATCCGTGTGAACCCGAGAGTTTTCACGAGTCTTACTCTTCTGGTGTTTTGCCAAATTAAATTCCAACATTACAACTTCTTCGAAAATGAGAAGTGAATGAAAGGTTATGCATTGGAGAAGTGGGAGTCGACCTTGAACTTTGTGTTCATGCCCATGGACATGATGCAGATCTTATCATGGAAGCTTCTCATAAAAATAACTACCCCCTTCTAATAAGTTCATCTTCTATCTGTGGTTTGGTCCTTTGCAACGGTCCTTCTGACCATGTTATTCTTCTTTGATCCCATTTCCCGGACAAGTTAAAGTACTTGTCTTGCACAGATTAGTACACTAGTCTAACCTCTATTATGATCTACCTTCGAGTATTACCCCTGGTATCTCGAGGATATCATGCCATTGCACTACATCTTATGAACTTTTGATGAAGCACTACCTTTCCCTGTCATTGTCACTGCATGGGTTCTGGGTTGTTTGTCAATCGAGAACACCGATAACTGAATCGATTCCGCACTCTGATTCAATAACTCTAAGTAATTTTTGTTGCTTATGAGTTTAATAATCCTTCAAGTCATTCCTAGATTGATCGGCTCTCGTTATCGTGCTAAATTTTAACTGTGCTACCTAGTCCTTCTTCCAGGAGCACAATTTTCGACGATGAGATAAGCTTAATTACGTCGATCTTCCTCGTCATATCATTTCGCCTTGAACAACAAGCTTGATTTCGAGTTTGTGTCGTACCCGTGGTTCCAATAACCTTTCGCTTCATCATTCCTTTGACTTGATGTCATCGTCGATGATCGATTACATCTTCATGAGACCTCTCGACAAATGTGTCGTCATCACCATCAACATTCTAAACTCTTTTAGGATATCAATCGAATTCATGATGAGAAATACTATCCTTGCCCCCTCGATGAATTGTTACTGAGCCCCTTGGCCACATCCTCATATTTTCCTTGCTGAAATTATACAACTTATAAGTTTCCAATGGATCCTTTGTGTATCCGAAGACTGACATTTACCAGATGACCATGTCAATGCTATCGCCAAGCATGACCATGGTACTCAAACATCAAAAAGAACCTTGTAAGCATAATGCTAAATGTTTCTTGATGAATTATCCAAACACCATTGTATGGGTAACATCATGAGTTTCTCTCGATGCAACAGACCCTGGGTCCATTGCACGGACTGTGCACAGGCCAGAGACAAGATTACAAGACCAAGATCGGACCAAGCAAGGAGGATCAATTCCTTTGAAGGATCCAAGAGCAAGTCGAGAAGGCAAAGGCGAGCCAGAGGAACGAGGCATCACGAAGGGAAGGGCCTACCTTGCCGGGCAGGCGAGCCTGGCAGGGTTGGGTTTTTCCCCCGGAAGCAAGCTCCCAGATCGTCCCAGTAGGCCTGCCGGGGATGGCGGAGTCAAGCCACTCCACCGCTCCACCTCACAAGCGACGCAAGTCAGCAATCGAAGTGGTGTCAAGCTCCAAAGTGACTAAGTGGCTGCTTTCTGCCACATGGCAGCCACTTCCTACAGCAAACACCTCCATATGACACCCGTCCTGAGACGTGTCAAGCAAGTAGGCGCGAAGCTGGCAAAACAGCCCGGCAGGGCCTGCCAGGCGAGTTGTGATGTGACACAGAGCGGCGCATTTAATGCGCTCTATTAGCCTGCAGAGTTAGATATGATAGCACTGTTAGCTATCTAATCAGTGCGCAAAGACTGATTTGCCACTGTGGTGACCCCTTAATCTATAAAAGGAGGCCCATGGCAACCGTAGAAAGGGTTGAATCCTCGCTTATCCATACGCGCGTAGCCACTCTCGCCCCCAGAGCAACCTTACCGGGCGAGTGTGCTACGTTTCACCACCATTATCCACCATCAATCCACCAAAGCAGGAGTAGGGTTTTACGCCTCACGGCGGCCCGAACCTGGGTAAAGACTGCCCGTGTGATCTCTGCCGTGCTGCGCGACGCTTCTCCGCTCTTTGTGCAACATGACCATCCCCCCGCCGAACCAAAAGGGGCTGATGGCCCCATAGGTGGTCGTGGTTTCCGACGACATCTTTGGTGTGCCAGGTAGGGGGATCACTTGTGCGAAACCGAGAGCATACACCACGCGCCATCTTCATCGACATTTTTCGTCATCGACGGCGTCATCGACTATGGCGCCCAAGAGGAAGCTCGGAGCTGCAAATCACCCGTCCACCTCGAAGGCTCCACGGCCCGCGACTGCTGACGTCGTGGGGAATGCGGGGGCTCGCGAGGGTGTGGATGCTGCGGGGGACGTGGTTGGCGCAGGCGACGCTATCGCCACCTCCCCCACGGCCGAAGCAAGAACGGGAGCTACCGAGGAAGGACAGCATCAGCAACATCCCGAAGGCCATGCTCCATGAGGTACGGATGGAGGGGTCGTTCCGCCTGAACCCTTTCTCCTCACCAACAGCCACAGCCGCCGTGATGATGCTCGCTGTGGGGCGAATCGCAACCCTTCGGCCGCCCCTGCTACTGTGCCCAATGGAGCCGCTGGCCCTCAGGCGCCTCTGCTGTGTCACCATGCCGTCCAAACGGCTGGTTCACAGAAGCAAGGGCACGGCGCAGTCGCCACCGGCAACGTCAGGAGCCAAGCGATGCTACGATCTACATCGTCATCACCTATGCCAAGCACTGCCTCAGAGGCCATGGCGCGAGCCCAACTGCTGTTGAGATTTCCACCGGCGGCAGACCAGATGGATGAGTGGTGAGCCACCATCCAAAGTTTGATTGGTTTTGCCGAGGCGGATGGATCACAGCGGGCCGGACCGCCACGGCCTCCCCAGGCAGCAACAACGGCTCGTACGGCTAGTCATGCAGGAGGGGCCACCCTCACGGTGCAACCCCCGCCACGGCAAGCCACCCGGGAGCCGCAAGTCCAGGCGCCCGATGACGTCTCGATGGCCTCGTCAGATCCTCGAGCGCATCAAGGCCGATAGCATGCCTCGGAGGGTAGGCGAAGGGAAAGCGCACGCTTCATCGATGAGCGGCGCCGCGACAACCCCCGCCAGACCAATGGGTGCGATGGCCCCAACGTCGACGAGCCCATGCTTGGAGATGGCGGGTGCCGGCCTTTCGAGGTTGGGTGCCCTGCCTTCACCCGTGAGCTGCGGCAAGTCCGTTGGCCGCCCACTCGCACGTTCAAGCCAGAGATACCCGAGAAGTATGATGGGAGGCTAAACCCGGCAGAGTTCTTGAGCATCTACACCATCGTTGTTCAAGCTGCCGGGGGAAGAGATGAGAAGGTGTTCGCCAACTACTTCCCTTTGGCCCTCAAGTCAAATGTGAAGTCTTGGCTGATGCACCTACCGGAGAACTCCATTTCGACCTGGGCTAACCTGTGCCACGAGTTCATTGGTGCCTTCACGGGTGGCCATCAAGAACCAGAGCGGCCCAGCGACTTGCAGCTTCTCTGGCAGAAAGAAGGAGAAGCTCTGCGGATGTACTTGCAGAGATTCAGTCGAGTCCATAGAAATATCCTAGATATCCACCCAGCTGCCGTGATAGCTGCCTTCCGATCCAACGTACACAACCGCAGGATACGTTCCAAGGTGAACGTTCGGTTGCCCAATACTATGAGGGAGCTCTACACCTTGGTGGACAAGTGTGCTCGGGTGGAGGAGGAGAGGAAGATTGCATCGACATCGACTCAGAAGATGATGACAAAACCATCAGTAAGAAGAAGAAGAAGAACAAGAAGCACAACAAGAAGCGCAAGGATAAGACAGTGATGGCTCTTGAGGGGTCAGGCACGCCTAGTACCGGCAAGAAGGCCAAGGCTGAAGCCCCCGGCAAGGAGGCTACCGCATGCGCTGACTGCCGGGAGACGGCGGCTGCCGAGAAAGTTGGGAAAGGTGATGGGCCGTACTGTAAGATTCATCGGACCAAGGGCCATGATCTCCAGGAGTGTTATCAAGTCGAGCAGCTCATCAAGAGATAAAAGGCTGAGTATGAGAAGCGTGATAAGGAAAAAGGTCAGAATGGTGCTGGCGGCAAGGGCCGGGGTGGTGAAGGAAATCGCCCCAGCAAGGCTCCTTGGAACCAAGGGAAACCCGCCAAGGGCCGAGAGAAGGAGGATTGCAGTAATGAGAGTGATGGAGGGAATGAAGAGGAAACCAGCGATCAGGAATTCCAGAAGGCCACTGACGCCCTGTGCATTGACGGGGGTGCATCTTTGCACTTCTCTCACCGGCAACTTAAACAGTGGGCACGTGAAGTCAATGCCATTCATCTTTGATGAAGATGACCACCTCGACCGCATCACTGCGGTAGGGTGCTTGCCGTTGTTGGTCTCACCAACAATTCGCAACCTCAAGGTCATAAAGATGCTGGTTGACGGCGGGGCCGGGTTGAATCTGGTTTCCCCAAAGGTTATCAGCAAACTCCAGATAGCAGAGGAAGAACTTAAGGCCACAGGCACGTTTCAAGGAGTTAATCCCGGCAGGAGCCGTCCTAAGGGAAAGGTTACGTTGCCAGTGACATTTGGAGGGGATTTGAACTATAGGACTGAGAAAGTTGTGTTTGATGTGGTTGACCTCCCTCTACCGTACAACGGGTTCCTTGGGCGCCCGGCCCTGGCCAAATTCATGACAACATCCCACTATGCGTACAACACCTTGAAGATGCCAGGGCCGATGGGCGTCATTTCCGTTCCGTCAGACAAGAAAGACGCAATTATTTGCATGGATAAGATGTACCGGGACGCGGTCACGGCAGAGGTCGCGGAAGCCACAGTTCCCGCCAAGGAAAAGCATAGCAGAGGCACTGGCATGGAGTCCGGGAAGTGTACCTCGGTGGAATGTGCCGCGCCCGTTGATGACACGCCAGAGAGTTCCAACAGCAAGAGATCCAAGGCTACTCCACCCCAAGTGATAAAGGTCGCGGCAGGGCTGGCTGGCGCTGATGGTACTTTCACTATTAGCACAACCCTTGATGACAAATAGGAAAGCGCACTCGTTGCCTTCCTGCGGGCGAATATCGATGTGTTTTCCTGGCAACCATCTGATATCCCGGTGTTCCTAGGGAGGTAATCAAGCACCACCTTGCTGTCTACCCACATGCCCAGCCCGTCAAGCAGAAGGTTCGAAAGCAGGCCTTGGAACAGGAGCAGTTCATTGCCAAGGAAATCAAGAAACTTGAAGCAGCTGGTTTGGTCAGAGGAGTATTGCATCCAACATGGTTAGCAAACCCAATGGTTGTGCGCAAGACTAATGGAAAATGGAGGCTTTGCATAGATTTTACGGATCTAAACAAGGCATGCCCAAAGGACCCATTTCCCTTGCCGCGCATTGACCAGATCGTGGATTCTACTTCAGGATGAACATTGAAGTCTATATGGATGATATTGTGGTCAAGACCAAGGATAGATCAACCCTCATTCAGGATTTAGAAGAGACATTTGCTAATCTGTGCAAGATCAACTTGAAGCTGAATCTAGAGAAGTGCATGTTTGGTATTCCCTCCAGCAAGCTACTTGGTTTCTTTGTGTCCCACCGTGGGATAGGGGCCAACCCCGATAATATCAAGGCTATTGAGCAGATACGGGCACCCAAGACTGTTAAGGATGTGAGGCGTTTGACAGGATGTGTTGCCGCACTTAGCAGGTTCATCTCCAAGTCTGCCGAGCGCGCCTTGCCGTTCTTCAAGATTTTGAAGAAGGCAGGACCCATGAAGTGGACCCCGGAAGCAGATGATGCACTGCAGGATTTGAAGGCCTACTCGTCTTCTATGCCTACTTTGGTCGCACCCAAGCCACAAGAGCCGTTACTGCTATATCTGGCAGCAACTAATCAAGTGGTTAGTGCGGCCCTAGTAGCACAGCGAGAAGTGGAAGAAGCAGCCACCTCAGCAAGTGTCCCGCCAGGGGAAGAGGAAGAGAGTGGTCCGGCAAGGCCAGATACAGATCAGGACAAAGAAGAGCACATCAGCGGAAGCAACCCCAAGGACACGGCAAGAAAGAAGGTGGTGCAACGCCCAGTATACTTCGTCAGCTCCTTGTTGCAGGGGGCTAGATCTAGGTATTCTGGTGTGCAAAAGTTGATCTTTGGCCTTGTCATGGCCTCAAGGAAACTACGCCACTACTTCCAAGCCCATGAGATCACGGTTGTCACCCGCTTCCCGTTGCAAAGGATACTTCGAAACCCAGAGGCCACCGGCAGGATAGTGGAGTGGGCATTGGAGTTATCCAGCTTTTGCTTGAAGTTTGAAAGCACATCAACAATCCAGAGCAGGGCGTTGGCAGAGTTTATTGCTGAATGGACGCCAACCCCTGATGAAGAAGTACAGGAAACAATTATCCCCGGCAAGGAAGCGCCCCAAGAATGGATCATGTATTTCGATGGTGCCTTCTCCCTACAAGGTGTAGGGGCAAGCGTGCTTCTCGTGGCTCCCACTGGGGAGCACTTGAGGTACGACGTCCAGATGCACTTTCTCCGGGAGGAGGCAACCAACAATACAGCAGAATATGAAGGGCTTCTTGTCGGGCTCAGAATTGCCATAGAATTGGGAATCAAGAAGCTGATCATTCAAGGAGATTCACAACTGGTGGTCAGACAAGTCAACAAGGATTACCAAAGCCAATTAATGGAGGCATACGTCGAGGAAGTGAGAAGATTGGAGGAGCGCTTTGATGGGTTGCAAACAGAACACGTACCCCGTGCGGAAAACATCATTGCTGATCACCTGTCAAAGTGCGCTGCGCAGAAGCTTCTTGTGGAACCAGGGACTTTTGTTCTCCATCTTACTCAGCCCTCCGTATCCCCGACAACAATGGCCCAAAAGAGGAGGAAATTGGACTCTGGTAAGCCTCTCCCGGTAGAGCCTTTTGGGGCTCCTGGCAGGGACCCTGCCGGAAACAACTCCCCTTCGCTTGCCGGGCTGCACCCTCCTGCCGGGCCTTTGGTCCCCGCAGTCGAGGGATTCGCCCCCACAAATGAGGAGGTGCTGCTAGTCCTCGTTGCTGAGCCTTAGGCTCCAACTTGGGCAAGGCACATAGTCCATTTCCTCCAAACCGGAGAACTTCCCGAAGAGTAAGAAGAAGCTGAAAGAGTAGCCCGGAGGGTTAGTATGTATTAGTTTGTCGATGACACACTGTACAGAAGATGGCCCAACGGTATGAAATTGAAGTGCATTTGCCGAGAAGGAGGAAAGGAACTGCTGGCAGAGATACACAAAGGCATGTGCGGCTCCCACATTGGATCAAGGGCTTTGGTTAGGAAAGCATTCCGGCAAGGATTCTATTGGCCAACAGCCCTCCAAGATGCGGTTGAGCTCGTCACCAAGTGTGAAGCCTGTCAGTACCATTCCAAAAATATCCATCTGCCTGCCCAAGCACTCCAGACAATCCCTTTGTCATGGCCGTTTTCGGTCTGGGGGCTCGATATCCTCGGCCCTTTCCCCCGAGCTGCCGGGGGCTTTGATTTCTTGTTCGTCGCAAATGACAAGTTTACAAAGTGGCCGGAAGTAGATGCCGTGAGAAATGTGACTGCGCAGTCAGCTATCAAGTTCTTGAAAGGATTGGTGTGCCACTTCGGGGTCCCTGCCCGGATCATCACCGACAACGTCACCCAGTTCACGAGCCGTGCCTTCATGCAATATGTTCATGCCCTCGGAAGCAAGATCTCATTTGCATCTGTCGCACATCCCAGAAGCAATGGACAAGTTGAGAGGGCGAATGCTGAAGTGCTGCGAGGACTCAAGACAAGAACGTTTGATAAGCTGCGGAAGCACGGCAGGCAGTGGATCAACGAGCTGCCGGTGGTTCTTTGGTCCCTCAGAACGACACCAAACCGAGCTACCAGGCATACTTCCTTCTCCCTTGTCTATGGGGCAGAAGCTGTTATCCCCACGGAACTCATTTATGGGTCACCTCTAGTGCTTGCCTACCATGAAGTAGCGCATGAACAGCACATGCGTGACGACGCCGTGCTTCTCGAGGAGAACCGCCTCCGGGCTGCTACGCGTGCTACACGCTATCAGCAAGCCCTACATCGCTATCATAGCCTCAGGGTTCATGCCCGGTGTTTTGAGGAAGGCGACCTTGTCCTTAGGCGCGTTCAGTCCGCCAAGGATACAAACAAGCTATCGCCGAAGTGGGAAGGCCCTTACCGGGTAGTACGAGTCACCAGACCTGGCGCAGTCCGTCTGGAGACCGGAGATGGCATTCAATTGCAAAACTCATGGAATATTGAGCATCTTCGCAAGTTCTATCCGCAAGGCGCGGCTGTCGGGCCCTGCCCGGCGGCCACCCTTTTGTATAGGCCTTGCCTCAGCTGCATGTAACCCCTTGTACAAAGCTAGGTAAAGACCCTGAGCAACAGAGAAAAAATTAAGCGTTGGGGGACCCTGACAAGTTGCATGCATGCATAAGCATTTCATAAGCATTGCATGATTCATGTAGATAGGTTGCATGATCATGTAGATAGATTGCATGTGGCATCATCTTCATTTGCATAAACTGCAGGCTCCTACCATGGACTTAGTCCTAGGAAGAGGGTGCGAAGACAAGCCAACACTGCGATCTCCGGCAAGCCAAACAGATAAGTTCCATCTCTTATTCATACATATTCCGTGAGTAGAACTTGTGCATACGAAAACCTCGCCGCCTCGGAAACAAAGGTGCTCCCATCTACTGGCACGAACGTTGCTTCAGTCAGGGTGGTCTTAGTGGCCTTAGGCTGAAAGGGGTTGGCGAGGGGCTGGTCTCTCCCAATAGGTTCTGCGCCAGGTAGGCTCAGCCTCACGGCAGCAGTCCTATAGGGTGCCGACAAGGTAGCTTACCGGGACCTACTTGTTTACGCAAAAGTATGGAGGCGTTTCGCCTCTGCATGGATATAACACATGCACAAGTGCCCGGCAAAGCTTATCTTTTTCATTAATATGCTGATCAACAAGTACAAATCTCACGAAACATAAACATGGATACAAGAGATTACATTATTTGAACTAGAATTTGGCAAGTGCCTACAGATTTAAGACTGAAAAAAGATAAGTGCCCCGTGAGGCCTTTGCCCTTGTCCATCTGCTTCAGGAAATCGCAGGAAGGGACGGAGAAGGCGGAAGGCGGGCCTGGATTCGGTGCCTCCCCAGGATCAGGAGAACGCCGCCGACGGATTAAGACGAAGAAACTGGAGGGCAGGCGCGGGCGGTGACACTACTGGGAACTCAGGCGAGTCACCGGTAAACATGACTCATTGGAACGGTTGCCCCTGTTCTTGACACGTCGTGGGTTGCCGCCACCTTCGATGCGAACGCCGCGCGTCCCAAGAGACCCCCACAGAGAGCATGGGTGTCCCTGACGGTCCGATGACACGAAGACCGCGCCCGTTAAGGAAGCATGCACAAGGACTAGAAGCTCTCCCATGCGCCGGACAGGCTGAGTACGGGGAGATAGGGTCCGCCCTCACCGATGGCGAACCATTTTTGCAACCTCCCTCCAACGCCACAGGGAAAGGGTGATAGGCCGCAATCGACTACCACACCTTCTGCCCATTTTGGGCCTCGGCATGGTGTCATATGCGTCGCCTCTCACTAAAGTCGAAGCCATGGGCGACCCGGCGATGAGCACACCAGATTCGCCACCTCCGGTGCTACCGCCGCGCCGCCCGAGCGTCCCCATGGGGCTCACACGAAACTCCAAGCTAGGGCCCGGGGGCTGGCCCCAGGCTCTTCTTTTCAGCATACCCAGAAGAAACAAAAGGCTGAGGAGGAGTGGAACATGGATGAATACTTCCGTTCCTCCCCCGCTCCTCCTTTTATAGGCGAGCTGGGGGTGGGGCTGATTCCCCGACGAGTACCCGCCATCCTCCTCCACCAATCCAAGAAGATCGGGCCCCTGCCTTGATGTTCTCCCGCACCACGCGCCTCCATTACCTACTCCACTCAATGCATGCAGCATACGTGGCTAAGGATAAGGGCGCGGTGGGAAGAGTGAATTGGCAGTTACCCGCGCGTGCATTAAAGTCATTTACGGGCCATTACAAGAATGGTCCCACCACAATTGGCGTTGCACGACGCGCGAGAAAACCGGAAACTAACCCAAGCTCAGGTTAATGAAGAAGCAAAGAAGATCTCACGGGGCGGAGCCACCCTTACATTTCTACCTGTGCACTGGTTAGGGCCTACCCCAATGACGCCCAGCGGCGCGTCCGTGCCAGGCCCGGGGCCTCCTGTCGGTGCAACAGACCCTGGGTCCATTGCACGAACTATGCACAGGCCAGAGACAAGATTACAAGACCATGATCGGACCAAGCAAGGAGGATCAATTCCTTTGAAGGATCCAAGAGCAAGTCGAGAAGGCAAAGGCGAGCCAGAGGAATGAGGCATCACGAAGGGAAGGGCCTACCTTGCCGGGCAGGCGAGCCTGGCAGGGTTGGGTTTTTCCCCCGGAAGCAAGCTCCCAGATCGTCCCGGTAGGCCTGCCGGGGATGGCGGAGTCAAGCCACTCCACCGCTCCACCTCACAAGCGACGCAAGTCAGCAATCGAAGTGGTGTCAAGCTCCAAAGTGACTAAGTGGTTGCTTTCTGCCACATGGCAGCCACTTCCTACAGCAAACACCTCCATATGACACCCGTCCTGAGACGTGTCAAGCAAGTAGGCGCGAAGCTGGCAAAACAGCCCGGCAGGGCCTGCCAGGCGAGTTGTGATGTGACACAGAGCGGCGCATTTAATGCGCTCTATTAGCCTGCAGAGTTAGATATGATAGCACTGTTAGCTATCTAATCAGTGCGCAAAGACTGATTTGCCACTGTGGTGACCCCTTAATCTATAAAAGGAGGCCCATGGCAACCGTAGAAAGGGTTGAATCCTCGCTTATCCATACGCGCGTAGCCACTCTCGCCCCCAGAGCAACCTTACCAGGCGAGTGTGCTACGTTTCACCACCATTATCCACCATCAATCCACCAAAGCAGGAGTAGGGTTTTACGCCTCACGCGGCCCGAACCTGGGTAAAGACTGCCCGTGTGATCTCTGTCGTGCTGCGCGACGCTTCTCCGCTCTTTGTGCAACATGACCATCCCCCCGTCGAACCAAAAGGGGCTGATGGCCCCATAGATGGTTGTGGTTTCCCATGACAGTTTGCTCGCCCTTTTCCCTAAATGGTTACATACTTGGAGTCCTGACATGTATATCATGCTCTGCCTTTCCTTGGGAAGGATGTACTCCTGATACTCGGGTATCATCACCTTTTCCTTTCCATTGGTTTGATTAATATACTAATCACATTTTCCTTTCCACTGTTTTGTTAACCTTTCTTATGATCTATATGACATAAGCGGTAATATTTCCCTGCTTATGTAAACACCTTGATGTACAACTTGGTCAGAATAACCCTGTTACTATTGATGGTGACATTCCGGTAACCACCGATGGATAAGAGCTTTGCCTATTGGTCCGCCTTGTTTCAACGAGCAGGAAAATGGTTCTCTTCGTCCCTCGCCCTTGGTACCGATGCTGTGCCAACATAACTGACAGGCTATGCTCTGACGTGCCTTGCTATCATGACCATGCAAGATGTCACCACTCTTTCTACTCTTAACCCACATGGTGGGCCCATAACCCACAGTTCCACAGGATCGAAACCTTACTCTCCTGTACATCCCTGTTTCCAAAGTTATCCCTCGTGCTTGGCTTCGTATGTAATTCACGAGCTACCTCCCTAGAGATGATCTACTCTAGTATCAAATGCAATATTTATTTTCGTTGCTCTGAACCCCTTTCACCTTCTGATAGGGCATCGAACGATTGTCTGCCCATTCGAAACTTCTCATGGTACCTTCTTACCTTGCTCTCGATATCTTATTAAGTTTCAATTCGAGAGTTACTTTCCGCCACCTTCCCTGAGTTATCTACTAGATAACTAACCTTGTAAAGGTCCGTTCTTCCGAAGCTACCCCTTATCCTTTTTGTAAGTACGATGGAATTCCCGAAGGAAGGATGACGACTTCATCATGATGACCTGAAGTAGTGAATTGAAGACATCAATGTAATGGATCAACCTCTTCGATGAGAGCAAAAGAACAAGAAGATCCGTTAGAATTCCCTAACCAGGATTTTCCCCTTACTTCCCCTCTTAAACCTCGGGACGAGATTTCTTGTAGTAGAGGAGATTTGTAACACCTCGAGAATCATGCTACAGTAATTCTAACCTAATGATGCCATGTCACTGTGTTAGTTAAGCCTAATTGCCCTGGTTAAAAAAATCAAACTCAAATTCAAATTCAAATCATAAGTGAAATCCAAAACTTCACAAACATGAAAACTAAATTGTTCGTAATGTTGCAAATAATCACTGGGTAATTTTCTTAGAGAAACCAACATTTATAAAATATCTAAATTCCCTAAAATAATTAAAACAATGCCAAAACAATAATTGGAATACTTTTCTAATTTATGAGGAATCCAAACTAATTTATTTACCTCTCAAACTTTTTGTGGCAGTGCCTAAAATTGCAATATGAATAATGGGACAAGCCTCATATTTTACAAAAACTCATTTGCTGTTTGGATTAAATGCAAAACGGAAGCGAATAAAGAAAACAAAAAAGACAATGAAAACAGAAAGAGTTAAAAGAAAAGTAAAAGCCCCCCTGTGCACTTGGGCCTCAAGTGCACGGTGAGGCCCAGCTCACTTGCCCCCTTTCTTCTTCTTCTGTTCACCAGTCGTGGTGGACGGCTGTCTGGCGTCAATGGCCGGATCATACACGGGGAGGCCATCCCGCGGCCTCCTCGACGTTGTCGACGCCTACATAACCGCCCCTGTGACCCCTCAGCCAACCCTAGACCGCTCGATCCCCCCTTGCGCCCCACTCTCTCTCTCTCCCGAACTAAATCGCCCGCTGCGGTCGTCGTCAATCCGTCGATCCTGCGCCACCGAGCTACCCTCGCCGCCGCACCAGGTCCAGGAGGCGTGCCATCGATGCCTTCATAGACTACCTTACCGGAACATAGCGGGAAAGCCCCATCGGCGTCGCCATTGTCCCGTCTTCCCCAACGGTCCCCGCCATCGCTCGTCGGCGATTCTTCGCCCCCAACACCACCCCGACCATCCCCGAGCACACCAACGGACTCATCGTGAGCTCCTCCCTCAGATCCCCCCTTTTCCTCTTCGATTTGGATGCCGTAGGGCGCCGTCACTGTCGTGCCCGAGCTCCCGTGTACGCCCCTTGTACGCGCGCTCTCGCCAGCTCCTCACTGCTGCTGCGTTTCTACTGCTGCTGCTCTCAGCTGTGTGCTCACCCAGCCGCGCCCACGTGCGCCCGCAGCCGCGCTCCTCTGCTGCTCCTTGCCGCTGCTGATGCTCTTAGCTGCTCCTCTGCTGCCTGCTGTCGCTGCTTGCTACTGCTGCAGCTGCTGCTGCAGCGCCCGGCCGCACTCGCGGCTGCTCGCCGGCCCACGGCCTTCGCGCCCGGCCGTGCTCGTTGTGCGGTGCTTTTGCCATGGCCGGCCAGGCATGCGTGCACACGAGCATCAGACGCTCCTGCACATGTGTTGATCCTGTGCGTGCGTGGAGCCAGCCAACACCTGGATTAGTGCTATGCGTTGCATCAGTAGTAGTTTAGTGTAGGTAAACATAGTTGGCCCTATGACATGTGGTCCCCATTCAATTAAGTTAGTTTTTATTTAGTGGTTATGTATAGTGCAAATGACAGGTGGACCTCACCCCTATAATTATCCACTTAAAAAGAAAATGCTAAAATATGTGTGAATGACACCTGGGTCCAATCTGCAGTTTTGACCAATCAAACAGTTGACTGTTGACTGGACTGTTGACTGAGTCAACTAGACCCCCCTGGCCCCACCAGTCATACTCTGAGGCTAGCTGCTGCTGTGTATAAAAAGTATTTTTAGTTTATTTTCGAATTAAAGTAATTCTAGAAAATCCAGAAAAACATTAAAACTTTGAAAATCAATAGAAAATAAACCGTAGCTTGGATGAAAATAATTTATATATGAAAGTTGCTCAGAAAAATCCAATGAATCCGTTTATGCAAACCATTCATTTGTCAAATGCCCCTAGCATGCTGAACACGGAACCGTCTCCTCTCTTTCATCTGTCCGAAAAATGCCAAACGCCGGGAAAACCCCTCCGGATGTTTTCCCTCTCCGTTGGCAACGTGTAGTACTGTGTTAGACACCCCTAGCTCTGCATATTGTCATGTCATGCTTAGTGATGCATCTGTTTGCATTGTAATTACTGTTTCTTCCCCCCTCTTCTCTCCGGTAGACCCCGAGACCGATGCTGCCCCTGTGATTGACTACGTCGACGATGACACATCTTCCTTTTCAGCAGAGCTTCCAGGCAAGCAAACCCCCCATTGATTATTCCGATATCGCCCATTCGCTTCTCTCTTATGCTTGCATTAGAACTGCTACTGCTTTTTTGTATGATCCTACTCTGATGCATAGCCTGTTTTTGTTACCTGCTTATTCTAAACTGCTTAGTATAGGTTGGTTAGAGATCCATCACTGAACCCCACCTTGTTCTAGTTGCCCCGCTTTATGTTCGATGACCATTCACTTCTCTCTTATGCTTGCATTAGAACTGCTACTGCTTTTTTTGTATGATCCTACTCTGATGCATAGCCTGTTTTTGTTACCTGCTTTCATACCTTACCTGCTTATTCTAAACTGCTTAGTATAGGTTGGTTAGAGATCCATCACTGACCCCCCACCTTGTTCTAGTTGCCCCGCTTTATGTTCGATGACTCGGTCAACGTGATCGACGTCCAGGCCAGGACACCGCACATCACCCCCCGTAGTTGTACCACTCTGCAGAGTTATTATTGAGTGCCGAGGGTGATACCTCAACAGCACTTCTGATGTTAACCCTGTAGTGTAGCTATTCGGTCGTAGTCATCGTGGGTAATTCCTCCTTCACCACTCCCGATAACGACTCTTTCGTGCAACCCCTCAAGTGTGGACCATCGAGGGTGATTCCTCCAAGTCCACCTTGACAGTTACATCGAGTGGGAATCCATTGAGTGTGATTCCTCGGGTTTCCCCCTTGCTATTTCGGACACACGGTTACTTTGACTTACCACAGAACCATAACGACATTGGGTCGGCCCCGAGGGGTACCCGCGAGTGTTGTGAAGTTGGGTTGACCTGGAGGGTACCCGAGAGATAATTACGTGGCACGGCTGAGCATTCTTAGCCCTTGCCGTAAGTCCACGAGACGGGGCGACGGGGTCACATGATCGTGAGTCTCTGCTCGTTACCGCACACTACCAAGACACTAACGGTTTGGATATTTGATCCGAGTAGGCCTCTGTCCTTTTCGCACTAACCACCAGGAGGGAATAAGTATGGGCACTCTGTGTCGTACGATTCTTTCGAAAGCTCACTGACGTCAGCAACTGAGTGGCGCGCGCCGGGTAGGACTGGCTAAGCCTACACTTGTATAAGGGGGCTAGGTCTGCTCACTGGCCGCGTTCGCAACTTGCAGGATTGCAAAGGACGATTGGCCCATGACCCCTTCAGATTTAGGATGTAGATCGGCGTGCTGGCCTCTCTGTTGAGCCTAGGTAGGACTACGGCGTGTTGATCGGCCGAGGCCAGTTATGACCTGATGGTGTGTCCGGCCAGAGTTGATCGAGCGTGTTGGGTAAGTTGGTGCACCCCTGCAGGGAAGTATTCTATCTATTTGAATAGCCGTGCCCACTGTAACAGACGCTCGGAGTTGTATGCCGATCGATACAACTAGAACTTGATGCTGAGGCATGTAATGGAAATGATGGCTCCGGGATTGCTTTCTCGCAGGGAGTCGAGGAAGTGATCTCTGGGCGATGTTACAACCTACTTACTACTATTATAATATGTTACTCTTATCTCTTCTAATGCTGCAAGATGATTGAAGATGCTAGTCTTCGATAGGCTAGGCTTTCCCTTCTCTTCTGGCATTCTGCAGTTCAGTCCATAGATACTACCCATTTCATTGATACCGATGCATATGTAGTGTAGATCCTTGCTTGCGAGTACTTTGGATGAGTACTCACGGTTGCTTTGCTCCCACTTTTCCCCATTTTCCATTCTTCTTGGATGTCGGAACCAGATGGTGGAGCCCAGGATCCAGACGCCACCGCCGACGACTACTACTACCACGAGAGTGCTTACTACTACGTGGAGGCCGCCGACGACCAGGAGTAGTTAGGAGGCTCCCAGGCAGGAGGCCTTGCCTTTTTGATCATGTTGCTTTTGTGCAAGCCTTCTTAAGGCAACCATGTTTAACTTATGTCTGTACTCAGATATTGTTGCTTCCGCTGACTCGTTTATATTCGAGCTTATGTATTCGAGCCCTCGAGGCCCCTGTCTTGTAATATAAATTTTGTATTGTTTTAATTTGTGTCTAGAATTGTGTTGTGATATCTCCCCGTGAGTCCCTGATCTTGATCGTACACATTTGCATGTATGATTAGTGTACGATTGAATCGGGGGCGTCACATATCACTTCTGACATGATAAATACTTCATATACATTTTGACCTTCTTGGTGAACCGCTTGAATGTGTCCTGGGTCCTGGTTTTATCTTCAAGAAAGAACAGCCAGGTGAATCAAGAAAAATCATCGACAATAATGAGTCCATAATGATTACACGAAAGCTCGAGTACTTTTATGGTCTGAAGAGATCCATGTGAAGTATCTCGAGAGGTCTGGTCGTGGTCATGATATTCTTTGAAGAATGATGTTTTTTCAATAGCTTGCCAGCCTCACATGCACTACAGAGGCGATCCTTGTCGAATTTCAAATTAGCAATTCCTACGAGATGCCTTTTCTTCACCAGTGTCTGCAAGTTCCTCATTCCTGCATGACCAAGTCTTCGGTGCCACAGCCAACCCTTTGTAGCTTTTGCAAGCAAACAGCTGGCAACTGAGGGACCCTTAGAGAAATCCACAATATACAAATCACCTTTTCTTTTTCCCTCAGAGACAAAAGTGTTGTCAGTTTCCATGAACACAATGCATTTTATATATAAGAAAAATATTAGCATGCCAAGATCACATAGTTTACCAATAGACATAAGATTGAATGTAAGAGACTGAACAAGCGTACCATTATCAATGTTCTTATCCTTGGAGATAGCAACTTTACCTAACCCAATTACCTTTCTCTCATTGTTGTCGCCAAAAGTGATATACTTCTATGAAGAAGAAGTCAATTTAGGATCGTTTTGTTTCTGGTCATACGATTAGTGTATCCACTATCCATTATCCATTTAGTGGACCCGGAGACATAGTCCTGCAGATGAATTAGTATGACTTACCGAAACAAATTGCATGAACATGCAAACATCTCATAGCTCTTTCAAGAGAACCAGGCTTGCAGTGAGGACTAATAGTTTTAATGGAAGCAATATCATCAATAAGAATGATAGATAATCCATTCTAAAAATGAACCTTATCCACTACAAGCATTAATTTGTCTCCAGTTATACGATCTGAGGATGATTTATTTTGCCTGGAGACATTTCCCTGCATGAGAAATTAGGTTTTCTTAACCACCCACATTTTGATAGGTGGCTGAGAAGAATTCGATGTATGCAGAATAGGGAAGGTTTTATTTCGAGGAGCATATGAGTTATTCCTCGGAGAAGGGTTAGCATAATTGAAAGAATAAGCAGTGAAGTTCTTCCCAGATGAATGAACATAATGGTTGGAAGAATAATGTTGATATTCTTTCGAATGAGCATTTTTATTAGAACACTTTGAGGGATTTGAAGTTTGGTATTGCGCAGAGTTATTCCTCGTACGAGAGTTATCACCCTGCACGGTTAGAGAAACATTCATAGGCAGATTTTCAATGAGGGTTTTCTCAACCCAGTTTTTTTTTCTTTGGAGGCCCGTTCCTGCAGTCAGCACCAATATAATGTGTAAATACTTCACCACTCTATTTTTAAACAGTTTACAGTTGGAGTCAAATGACTCATCAGTGGAAGAAGGAATTGTACAATCATAACCAGTGAGCAATGAAGGATAAATAGGTTTGCATTTAGCAAACATGCATTGAGTTTTACTATATTGCTAAAGAGTCCAGGAAGTGCCATATGCATACAAGTTTCTCTAGAAACCTACCTCTTCCTTTCAAGGGTTCTTGAGAAGAATTAACTTCTTGACAACATCACAAAGGGTTTGGTGCCCTTTGAGACTTTTGAATATGCCCGTCTCAAGTAAGTTCTTCAACCTAGAATTTTCTTCGGTAAGAGTAGTTGTTTCCTCAGATGAGGGGTTAGTAACTACATTTGCAATAGAAGCAATATTCTCTATGGCATGAGATGTTTTAGTAGTAGAATCAACATTTTCACATTTCAGACATTTCAGGCAAGGTGGAATAAATTCCTCTTGAGAAGCACTAATATGTTGGGCGAGGAGAGAATCATTTTCCATCCAAAAATCATCATGAGCCACTCTCAGCGATTTGAGTTTTTGTTTCCTTTTGAGATAATCATAGGTAAGTCTCTCATGATCTGTTGAGAGAGAATCATGACAACTGGATAGTTCCTCAAATTTTGACAAAAGAGCAGAATGATCATTAGTCAACATTTGGTTTTCTCCATCTCCTCGAACAACAAACTCTCTGAGTTCCTAAGAGTTTCAAGTTGTTTATCAAGGGAATCTTGTTGTTTCTTAGCAATTTTAATGAGCTTACCATAGTCTGGTTTCCCACCAACATTGTCCTCAGAAGAGCATTCATCACTATCACAGGCTTTGGGTTTCTTGGGACTTACCTCAGAGGCTTTTACCATGAAGCAGTATGCAGGGGATTCATCTTCTATATCATTGTTGTCGAAGAAGTTCGACGCAGGTGTGGTAGCACATGCAGTTCCCGCCATGCCTGAGTCAAAGTCCTCAACGGAGGATTCTTCTTCAGCAGACTCACATTCAAAAACTTCTTCTTTGGAATCCATTTCCTTCCCAATATATGCCTTGGCTTTTTTAGAGCTTTTCTTCCTGTTGGACTGTGACTTTGAGGAAGATCTCAGGGAAGATTTCAAGGAGGATTTCGATTAAGAATTCTCCTTCTACTTGAAGAACTTCTTATTTTTCTCATCATCAGAATGATAGCTCTTGCTCTTGCCCTTGCTACTCTTGCTACTGCCCGAGTTGAACTTGCCACATGCTCTAATTTAACTTCCCACAACGGGCAATCAGAGATGAAATGACCGAATTTCTTGCACTTGAAGTAGGAATTTTCTCCTGAAGACATCGATCTTGTCGAGCATTTTGAGTTTTCGCTCAACTTCTTCTTCTAGAACCGATTCTTCTTCCGGAAATGATTGAAACATTTTGTGATCAACGCGAGGTCTCTGCTAATGCTGTTAGGATCATTAGATGCTTCATCAACATTTTCTTCAGCTTCCGAGGAAGATTCAGCCACTTCTTTGAGTGCATGACTTTTGTGGTAGTTGAAGCCATACAAGTCTCTTCTCTCCTTCTTGCTCTTCCTATGTGTTAAGTCTCTCCATAGCATTAGCAGGGTCGAGGTCTTTGTAGTCAGATAATTCTTTGATCATCAGAACGAGAGTATTAAAGGATTTATCCATGGGCCAAAGCAACTTCTTCACTATGTCATAATCAGTAATGTCTTCAGCACCGAGACCTTGCAGTTCTTTGGAGATATCACTCAGATGATCAAACATTTCTTGAACATGTTCATTACCAATCCTTTTGAAGTGATTGAACTTGGCTCAAAGAATATCAATGTGAGTCTCTTTCTGAGTTGAAACACCTTCATTTATCTTCTCAAGTCTATCCCAGATCTCCTTTGACCTTTCCAGTCTTCTGTAACGAATAAATTAAGGCTGGCAGAGATGATTACAGATCACATCCTTGGCTTGAGCATCCAGCTACATGAGTCTCTTCTCGTAAGGTGTGATGTTGTGGCTGCCTTCACTGGTGTAACCATTCTAGACCACATGCCAGAGATCTTCATCAATAGCTCTTAGACGGATCTTCATCTTCTCCTTCCAGAAGGGATAGTCTTTCCCATCGAAGACATGAATCTTCTCAGCGACTTGAAGTTAAGTGCAGACGACATAATCCAATCCAAGGTGGTTAGACCTTAATGAGCAGAGTCAAGGAGAACCTTGCTCTGATACCAATTATAGGATCTAAGTATATCGACTAAAGGGGGGTGAACAGGAGATTTGAAATTTCTTTTGAAACAATAAATCTCTCTGCATAACACAAAAATATGCAGTTCTACTTGAAAATAAACTATGAAAGGAAAAATAACTTAGAAGAAAATCTAAGCAGAGTTATTGCAAGATAGTCACCAGAACTGAACCTAGAAGAACAACTAAGTAACAGAAGATGAAAAACATGGGAACATGGAGACAAAGCATCTTCAGTACAATGAGGGAAAACACGCAGGATAACATGTTACTCGGTACAGATAGAAATGCTAACAGATTCATAGATGAACAACACAGAGGAACATACCGATGAATAACACAACAGAATCAGTACCAATGGAAATGCGGTATAGAGAAAGAACCATTGGTGCTCGACGGCGACAAGTAATTTGTTCTACCAGCTCACTCTTCTGCAAAAAGTTACGTCTGGTTAGAGGGACTTGTGATTGAATACAGGAGCAAACCTCTCTCTCTTTCATATTCTCCTCAATGTGATGCTCCTCGAACTTTAGTTGATTTCACTAGCGATAAATTCTTCCTGGCAATCTCCAAACCTTCAACAGACTTTGTCTTTGGCAACCACAATAACTCTTGGCTACTCAAGACTAACACCTAACTGTCTTGAGAGTGTGCAGCTCTCAAGAGTAATAGGCACAAGCTATCTCAACTTAGTTCTACATGATGCTCAACCACGAACTAAGTTTTGGCTCTAGGGTTTTTTCTCAGAAGGAATCACTCAAATCCCTCAGAGAGGGGTGGTCAGACAAACAATTATCAAATCAAATGGAGCAGCCAACCAGCAATGGTTGGGTAGGGGTGTCTATTTATAGCCGGAGCAATCCCGAGGGTGAAATGACCAATAGGGGCCTGTGGCCAAACCAATGATGAACCAACACGTATTCAACGATGGGATTCCAAACTCACACAACAACTTTACTTGAGGAATATGTATAGCAGACTCCATTGCCTGAGGATTTCTCTTGAAGCACAGAAGAACAACGCCTCTGGCTTGCAAGTGAAAACTCAGCGCAACTTGGGATAAGTTCTCGGTTAAGCATCAGCATAGACTAAGTCTCAAAATGATTGAATCCCCCTTAGTAGTACGGTTGCCCTATGACTCAAATGAAGAAAATGGAACTACGGAAGAAAACTACGTCTTCATTCTTCTTCGCTGCAGCTAATTGTTCCTCGAACAGCACACCATAGCAATTGCTTAAGCACAACAATTTTTGGGGCCGACTTCGCCAGCAATCTCCTTGATAGCTTAGAATTCTTCTCTGATGTGCACATAATCATCGCAGGAGTTTATAGCAAACTCCTCAGAACTCCAGGGATCATTTTACTCAATGTGCACTAGCAAACACATTAGTCCCTCACTGTTTTGTCCAACAATCTCCAAAACACTCAACAGGCACTAGATTACACCAACAATGAGCCTCTCACTAAGAAAATAGAGCTTGATTCTCGCATCTTATGCATTGTGTCCTTTTAGTAGGATGGTGCAAGGATATATTTTTCTCCCATTGCAACACACGAGCATGTTTGCTAGTTAAAGTTTAAGCATGATGGCATGATGTCATGATGATGCAAAATAAATTATCTGGTAATTTTAATTAGGGTATTACCCTGGTCTGTTACACAACTCCTCACCCGCCAGATCTTCACATCATCTCTTCATCGTCGGTGACACAACTTACTGAAGGACACTTCCTATCCAGCGGCAGCACAACTTGCCATATATGTGCAACTCACCTTCACAATATATGAACTCGCTAGAACCCTTTGATTATGAACGGAACTACAAGGCCCAATTTTTTTCCACTCTCTCTCACTCATATTTATCCTCTGCCAGTGACACATGTCAACTACCACAAAAGACTCACACACCCGATCTCTTGGACACACCTTGCAAGAACTGAAGTGAACACCTTGACAACGCCATGCAACTTTGTCGTCTCCTCCTTGCTCCCTCCAAACGATGATTTTGATGGTCTTTTCAACGCCTCTCTTCGACACCTCCACTAACATCGACAATCACCACCACGCCAATGATAGCTTGCCTACCACCTTCCTCTTTGTCGCTCCGCTGAACGACGATCGTCTCCCCACGCACATTGTTTGCTTTCCCAAGGATCGATCACTTGATCTCACCGACGCTCACATAAGCACTGGGACTAGAACACACGCATACAATAAACTTTGGCCAAGGGTATGGCTCATACCCTCTAATATTTATTTATTCCTCAATCTTTTTCTCACGGGACCGATCACAACAAAGTAGGCGAACAAACATGATCAAAAAGTTTTAGCCAAGTGCTCTGTTATGCCCTCTTGTTTTTCTATTTCTCAATGTTCTGGTAATTACAATAAAAATCGTGGCCTGCTTATATAGACGCTCCACTTCTAGACTCAATACTCTGGCCTAGTGGTGTACAGTGGAAACGCAATTAAAAATGCCCTATTCTACTCTCGCGAGCGGCCCGGGCGCCCACCTTTCGCCGCCTCCAACCACTCCCCTTCTCCCATTACTCCTCCTCGCCGCTGCCGGTGAGCACCATCGGGGCAAGCCCGCACGGTAGCGGTGGCGGGGGAGGGCCTTCCTCCCTTCTGCCTGGCTCGAGTGGCGCGGGCCACCGTATCTCGCAAGGGTGCAGCGCTCGTCTGAGGCGTCAACGCGACGCGGCTCAGGTCGTTTCTCGGTGGCGCGGTGCGGCGTGGCCATGGTGTTGGTGGCTGGTTGTGGCGGTGGCACGGCTGGGCGGCTTTGGCTTCGACGCGCGTGGATCTCGGACCTCCTCATCCGTCCCTTGCTCTATGGTGCACCCCTGACTGCGGGGATGGCGTCTTCGCTTCCCTGCCGGGTGCGGTGCTCCTCTGCGTGGTGGCTCACGTTGGTGCGGTGGCTACCTAATCCTAGCCCAGGGGTGCTCTGGTCGGGACCTGCCAGATCTGGCCCCGCAGGTGGCAGTCACTAGTTAGAAAAAGGCCCATTTGTCCCGGTTCATAAGGCCCATTTGTCCCGGTTCGGGAACCGAGACTAAAGGGTCGGGACTAAAGCCCAACACCTTTAGTCCCGGTTCTTATACGAACCAGGACAGATGGGGCTCCACGTGGCCGCTGCGGCGAGCCCAGAGAGGAGGGCCTTTAGTCCCGGTTGGTAACACCAACCGGGACCAAAGATCATCCACGTGTCAGCAGCTCAGGAGCTGGGGTTTTTGTTTTTATTTTGAAGGGGGGGGGGTTTGGGGGTTTTGTAGGTTAAGTTAAAGGGCTTTCATATATTGTGTAAGCTAGCTAATAGCTAGAGAGAAGTGTCCTCTCTTATCTCCGTGCTTGGTCGACGCTACGTACTATACGTATAGAGAGGACTCGACACGCTAGCTAGTAAGCAAAATGAAGGAAACCATTAAGTACACAAGATCGTCATGAACATATACAGAGAGAAGTGATCGACCTCCTCCTTCTCCGAGAGATAGGTCGAACAACAAGTTTTCGTATATCTATCCGACGCTACTAGCTACATATATACAATATAAGAAATCTTACAATCCCTAACATTTGATGTCAAGTTCCACATGGTATTCTCCGGCTGGATTGATGACGTGGTCAAGAAAGAATCCCGCCAATTCCTCTTGAATTGCTTTTATGCGATCTTGTGGTAGGAGTTCATCCCGCATCTGCCAAATCTAATTTGAAGAAGGGGGTCAATACATATATATGAATGAAACTCAACACAAATGATGGTAATAAAATAAAATTGTGAATATTATTGCTTACGCACTTCATATTGTTTTTCAGAGTAGCCCCGCTTAGAGGTCATCGCGTTGTAGATGTACTCGCAAATGTAGTATCCACAAAAATTATTTCCGCCTTCCTGCCACAACCACTTTACGAGAAATAAAGGTCAATCAAACTGATAATCAAGCATTATAAATGGTATTGATGAAACTAGCTAGAATCAATGGGAGATGCGCGGAACTAGCTAGTAGTACTTACTTTCGAGTGTGTAAATCGCAGCTCCCCCGGCAGTCCCGGAGCTTCTGTGGTGAACACTTTCCAAACCCTGCGAGACAAAGAAAATAATTACTTGATATTAGGAAATGACCAAAGTTGCCGATATGGTGCGATAATGATCGATTGAACTTACTTCTGGAGCATTTCAGTCATGGCCGCATACTCCTTGGGATCTTTTCGTCTTGAGTCTAAGACGGTTACTAGTCCCAGCTCAAGCTTAATCTCTAGGAGAATAAAGTGGAAGCTGCGCACGCATGCATAACTCATCAATTACATTACTATAACCTCGAGTAATAAGGGAAACCGAATATGCACAAGACAGTAACACTCACTTGAAGTTGTAAGGAAAGAGTATTTTATCTTTGTTTTGATTTCGAAGCAACGATTGTAGCAAGTTGGCCTCGGTTTCTTTGGCATGATATTTAACCGTCCATTCATCTATGAGATTTGTGTTAATGAACCCAATATCATAGATTTGTGCATTTCTGCATTCGACGATCTTCAATCTGCATAATATAGTGAGGATAATTATATATACATGCAATGAAAGAGCTGAGCTATATATAGAGACTTAATTACAGAAGTATAGTATTTACAGACAGTAGCAAGTGATGATTATTTTATCGAGGTCCTTTTGATTGAAAAACTGGAAGAACTCCTCAAATGGAACAGACAACAGATCAATTCCAACGAGGTCGTGCTCCTCTTTAACTCTTAGCGTCAAAATATCCTTCCCAGACTTGCAGGTGTCCATGTGCCACTTATGGAATCTTCGCATCATCGTTGTTAGAGGAGGATCACCAGGTCTGACGAGAGGCTTCCCGTACTGGTATTTGTGTTCATCCGCCTTCATTGTATCAAAATGTGCATTATCGGGCAGGTAATCACCAGGATTGGTACCGGGTAGCATCCCCGGCAGATTTGCGACGATATCGCTAGACACCTTGAGCGGGGGGCACGATTGGTTTGCCTGTTCGCCGAGCTGGGGAATTTTTTCCCTCTTCTTCGTTCTTGTAACCTTTTGTCACTTGAAGTAGTTCCCGACCGGCGCGCTCCTTCCACTGCCTTTTTCAGAGCGCGGACATGGTTGTCATCCGGCGGAGGCGGTGGTGGTCGCTTCAGGTTCTTCAAAGTGCGCTTCAATTTCACCGGATCCATCTTCTCCTCTGGAGGTGGATTTTTCTTTGCAAAAAAGTCATTCACTTGGGCTTGACAGATCTCCTCGTTTTCCTCCTCGGTCATCTCGTATGGTAATCTATCTATAGGCTTGATAGATGGACCAAATTTGTATTGCCTCCCGCCTCTGGCTGTACTGCTAGACGCCGGCCGAGCAGCCGGAGCGGCTGCGGCTGTCTTCCTTTGTTGCTTACGAGGCGGAGAAGGAGGCGGAGTGCTACGACGCACCGGAGCAGACGGAGTGGCGGCGGCTGTCTTCCGCTGTTGTTGACGAGGCGGAGAAGGAGGCTGGCTGCTCGGACGCGCCGGCGCAGGCGGAGAAGGAGGCGGAGTGCCACCACGCGCCGGAGCAGCTGGAGAAGGAGGCGGAGTGCCGCCACGTGCTGGAGCGGCCGGAGAAGGAGGCGGAGTGCCCTGATCACTCGCCAGAGGAGGAGGCGGAGGAGGATGCGGAGTGCCCTGACTCGCCGGAGGAGGAGGCGGAGGCATCCGGTTTGGAAGGTTGATGAGCTCCTTCCGCCATAGACATGGATTCTTCAGAGCAAGACCCAGCTGAGTCTCCCCTTCACCGGTAGGGTGGTCAAGCTCGAGCTCCTCAAATCCCTCCATTATTTCATCGACCATCACAACAGCATAGCCTTCTGGAATCGGAAGGCAGTGAAAAGTTGCGCCGGGTTGAGGAGGTGCAACAGAGCCGATAGCCGCCTTGACTTTGAGGTGCTGCCATTGCGCCATAAGGTGGCAATCTTGAGCCTCCGTGATAGCATCCACGGGGTAGCTGGGAGCCGTGAAGTGAGGCTGCTGAAGGAGCTCGGTGGAAGCCACGCTGCTTCTCCGCTGAGATGGCGGGGTAGCTTCTGGGGTAGCTTCGGCAGGTCACTGCCTCTGAACTAGTGCTTGTTCCTCTAGCGCTCGTACCCTTGCATTCAGCTTCTGCAGTTCGGTCTGCTCCACTTTCCTCCTCCTCTCCCGGGTTTTGTAACCGCCTGCGCTGGGAAACCCTTCCTTCCACACAACGGAGCCTGCCGTGCCTCGTGTTTGTCCTGGGTGCTCAGGATTCCCGAGGGCCATTGTGAGCTCGTCGTTCTCTCTGTCAGGAACGAACGTCCCTTGCTGCGCTGCGGCGATATACTTCTGAAGCTTCTTGACGGGTATTTCAAGTTGCTCCTTCGTCCAACGGCACTTCCCTATTTCAGGGTCCAAGGTTCCCCCAACCCCGAAGAACCAAGTCCTTGAAGGGTCTGGCCAGTTCAATGCCTCTGGTTCGACCCCTTTATCAAGCAGGTCCTTCTCAGCCTTGTCCCACAACGGCCGGGCTTTGAGGTAGCCACCTGACCCCGTGCGATGGTGATGCTCCTTCTTTGCAGCATTTTTCTTGTTTGTCGCTGACATCTTCTTACTCTTCTCCGATGTCTTGTGGGCCACAAATGCGGGCCAGTGATCTCTTATCTTCTCAAATCGGCCGGTGAATTCTAGAGTCTTCCCTTTGTCGACAAACGTTGATTTCAACTCATTCTTCCACCTCCTGAATAGATCTGCCATCTTCTTAAGAGCATGAGCCTTGACCAATGGCTCTATAACTGGCTTATCCGAATCCTCCTCTGGCGGTAGGGTGAAATTTGCCTTCAGCGCGGTCCAAAGATCATCTTTCTGTCTATCGTTGACAAAAGACACTTGAGGGTCTTCGCTCTTAGGCTTATTCCATTGGTGGATGCTGATCGGGATCATGTCCCTAACAAGAAACCCGCACTGAGCAGAAAATGCTTCCTTGGTCTGGCTGGGTTCAATCGGTTGGCCATCGCCCTTGATTGCTGTGATCGTGAACCTTTCATCCTGGCGCAACCTTTTCTTCGGGCCTCGTCTCGTTACCGAAGTTTGGCTCGATCTGGAGGGCTAGAAAATAAGAAAGAAGAGAGTTAATATGTGTACATACCAAAACAATTAATGCATCAATTAGCTAGTCAGCACAGGCTTAATTAATATATATACCTCGCCGGACTTTGCAACATCTCCTTCCTCCGTTCGCTCATCGGAGCAGTCATCACGGTCTCCTTCTTCCACCGGCATTCCGTCACCGGAGCCATCATAATCATGTCCTTCCACCTCCATTGTTCGATCACCGGAGCCTGCTTCACCCTCTCCTTCCAGACCATCGGTGTCGTTGAGAAACGACAAGACATCACCTCCGCCGAGGATTATGTTCCCCAACAACTGTTCTGCTTCGATGTCTCGGTGCTCCATAGTTTCTGCAAATATTACAACATGGCAATTAATATACAAACATGACAGATGGATATATTAGTGCAAACGTAGACCTAGCTTGCTCGACGCTTCTACGGTTTGGGGTGGCCTCGACAACGCTTCTAGGGTTTGGGCGACGGGGGGCCGCGACCATGGAGCAGTGGCAGAGCAAGGCCGAGCTCGGGGGAGCACGCGGCGAAGTTATCGGGGAGGGGGTATATCGACCCCCCCTCCCCTCATGTCGAAGTTATCGGGGAGGGGGTATATCGACCCCCCCCCTCATGTCGAAGTTATCGGGGAGGGGGTATATCAACCCCCACCCCCTCATCATGCATATATAGCTACCACATACATATATACATTGAAAAAAATTACATTATATATATATATATATGAACAAAAAAATTACATCATATATATACATATGTACATCGACCCCCACCGCCCTCATCATGAACAAAAACAAGCTCTGAACAAAAAAAATTGACCAAGTTTTCATATCATCATCATCATCTACTACAAAAAAAATTGACCAAGTTTTCATATATATACTACAGAAAAAATTATCTAACAAAATGTTCATCCATCCATCCATCCATATTCAAAAGGTTCATATTCTACAATATCACCAAAAAAAATTCCGTGAACATAAAAAATTCTAACTTTTGCATATTCTTTGCATATGAATATACAGACATTTTCTTTTTTTCTTAAATGTAACTTTTGCATATGAACATACATACATAAAATTCTTATGAACAAAAAATAGGCTTTTTTGTGAGCATTACATAATCTCCAATATTTTTCTAAAAATGCAAAAAAGAGCATATACAGAGCATATACATAAAATTTCAAAAAGAGCATATACATAGCATATATAGAGCATTACATAATCTCCAATAATCTCCATGACATAATTCAACTTGAACAAAGGAAAAAAAACAAAAAAAACATGGGGGCATTCTTGATAAATCTATATATGTCAAAATTCAAACTTTGACATATGATCAAACTTTGACATATGATCAAATGTTGCATATATCAAAATTCAAACTTTGACATATGATCAAACTTTGATATATGATCAGATGTTGCATATGTCAAAATTCAAACTTTGACATATGATCAAACTTTGATATATGTCCACCGCCATATAAAATAATATATAGACTTGTTCGGGCGAGAGGGGGTTGATCGACGTCCCCCCTCATGTCGAAGTTACTGGAGTTATCTTCTAGTGGTTTGGGTGGCCTCGAGAGTTTGTCGGGTAGGGGCGGGAGGGGGTAGGAGATCGACAACGCTTTTTTTCTAGGGTTTGGGTGGCCTCGAGAGTTGGTCGCCCGGTATATCGAGAGGGGGGTGAACATTTTACCTTAGTAACTTAGAAAAAAAATGTTATCGGGGAGGGGGTATATCGACCCCCCCCCCTCATGTCGAAGTTATTGGGGAGGGGCTATATCGACAACGACATACATATAGCCATATACATATAAAAAAATTCTATGAACATCCATACATACATATAGCCACATACATATATATGGCTATTAAAAAAAATTCATCATATAAAAAAAATGTTATCAGGGAGGGGGTATATCGCAAACTTTGACATAAATGACTTTGATCATGCACAATTTTCCTATACATATACATAAATTGACAAAGAAAATTCTATGAAAAAAAAATCATAAAAATTCTATGAACATGAAAATTCTAACTTTTGCATATTCTTTGCATATGAACATACATACATTTTCTTATTTTTTCTTAAATGTAACTTTTGCATATATGAACATACATACATAAATTATACATACATGAAAAAAAATAGCTATGAACAAAAAAGACATCATATATGAACATTTTGTATATACATCCATATCCATCCATCCATACATACATACATACATGGACAAAAAAATGCTATGAACAAAAACATCAATTTTGGTCCAATCTTGGCATTGAACTACAACCCAATTTTTCCTTGCTAAAAAAATTCTGAATTTTTTACAACTTGTAGTCCTTCCAACTAAACCCTTAAGTCCAGAAGGGCAGCCCCAATTTCATCTAGCAAGTCCACCAAAAAAATTCATATAGTTTATGTCCAGCACTAAATTTTAATAAAACTTGCACTAAGAAGTTTTTCCTTTTATCAAACCAACTTAACCATCTTCACTAACATCCAAGGAGACATCATCCTGCCAAGTTTCACATAAAACAAAGTTCACTAGCAAGCCCTAGCATTTCATCAAACACCTTGTGGACATGGCTGAATTTTTGCACTGAACCAACTTCACCATCATCACATACATTGAGGAAGGACAGAGGAGAGGGGTGGGAGGGAGGAGGGAGTACCGGCCTGGCCGGCGGGCACTGGTGCGGCGGCGTTGACGGTAGGGTAGGGGCGTCGGGGCAGGGCAGGGGCGCGGCGGCGTTGGCGTCGAGGTCGAGGCAGGGGCGCACGGCGTCGGCATCGGCATCGGGGCAGGGCAGGGGCGCGGGGCGATAGCGACGAGGAGCGGGCGGCGACGGCGACCTCGGGGCGGCGACGACGAGCACGGGCAGCCTGGCGGCATTGATGAGCTCGGCGTCGTCGGGGGGCAAATGGTCGATGAAGATTGAAAAATTCGTAAGTCCTGCTTATATACACAGAGCATTGATCCCGGTTCGTGGCACGAACCGGGACCAAAGGGGGGGCATTGGTCCCGGTTTGTTCCACCAACCGGGACCAATGCCCCCCCTTTCGTCCCGGTTGCTGCTACCAACCGGGACCAAAGGCCTTGCGCTGGCGCGGTGCGGTGGGATGTTTAGTCCCAACTCGCTAGTTGAGAGAGCTCGAGAGTGGTTTTATAAGCGCTGCTGCGCCGACCCTCTCGAGCTCCTCTCAACTGCAGGCTTTCGGGCCTTCTCTGCTACTCTTTGCCGTGGGCCTGCTGGGCCTCTGCGGGCCTGAATCCTGGCCCATGGATGGGTTTCTAGTCGTATTCAGACCGTGGTGGCCTAGTAGGTGGCATTTTTTTATTTTTTTCTAGTTTTTTTGTTTTCTTTTTTGCTTTATTTATTTTATTTTGTTTCTACTTACAACAAAATATAAACTGTTTTTCAGTGATTCTTTTTGCTTTTAGGTAATAAAAATTATAAACTTGCTGTTAGTGCCATTAGTTTTCCAATTTGAATAGTTTAAATTTGAATTCTTTGAAATTTGTGTGAGTCACTAGTTTGTGATTAACTTTACTATAAAAATAGATTTTGGAGTGATTCTTTTTCCTGCTATTTAATATTACTATGTTTTAATCATTATATTCAAAATGTTTTTGTATTTTAGTTCTACAAAAAAATCTTATGATAATTCCTTTTGCTATAAAGTTTCTAACAAAAAAAGTTCTTTAATGAAAATTTCCTTTTGCTTTTAATGTTTTGAACAGAAATACTTGATAATTTTAGTTGCATAAATTTTAGTTGATTCCTTTGCTATTAGAGTTTCATTAAAGTTTTCTAGTCTTTTCTTTTTTCTATTAGAGTTTCATTAAAGTTTTTAGTTCATTTTTTAGTTTATTATTTTTGCTATTAGAGTTTCATAAGTGAGAGGGTTGAGGGTACGGCAAAAACTGGATGCACTTTGTACAAAATGGCAATCTCTTTGAAGTATCAGGGTTGGACGAAAACTCATCTGTTACAAAGGGATTTCATTTTTTTGAACTTATTTGAACTCCAGACTTTTTGTGTGTTCAAAATGAAC
Source organism: Thinopyrum elongatum (assembly GCA_011799875.1). Lineage (NCBI taxonomy): Eukaryota > Viridiplantae > Streptophyta > Magnoliopsida > Poales > Poaceae > Thinopyrum > Thinopyrum elongatum. The sequence continues at coordinate 697,715,707 of CM022303.1, forward strand.
CATTCAAAGCCACTCATCAATTTTCAACCCTTCTAATTCATCTATTATTTTTCATGCATAATGATTTTTTGAGCTAAAATGACCTGAAATTGAAAAGCACTTCAATGAACTCTGAAGAGGTTGAAAATTGGCATGTATCATCATTTCACCCACATAGCATGTGCTTAAAAGTTGAGAGGGTACGGCAAAAACTGGATGCACTTCGTGTACAAAATGGACAATCTCTTTCGAAGTATAAAGGGTTTCGGACAAAACTCATCTGTTACAAAGGGATTTCATTTTTAAATTATTTGAACTCCAGACTTTTTGTGTTTTCAAAATGAACCATTCAAAGCCACATCATCAATTTTCAAACCTTTCTGACTTCATCGTTATTTTTTCATGCATTTACTAATTTTTTTGAGCTAAATGACCATGAAATTGAAAAGCACTTCACATGAACTCTGAAGAGGTTGAAAATTGGCATGATATCATCATTCACCCACATAGCATGTGCTAAAAGTTGAGAGGGTTACGGCAAAAAAGGATGCACTTCGTGTACAAAATGGAAATCTCTTTCGAAGTATCAGGGTTTCGGACAAAAAAACTCATCTGTTAAAAAGGGATTTCATTTTTTAAACTATTTGGACTCCAGACTTTTTGTGTGTTCAAATGAACCATTCAAAGCCACAATCATCAATTTTCAACCTTCTGACTTCATCTAGTTATTTTTCATGCATTTACTGATTTTTTGAGCTAAAATGACCATGAAATTGAAAAGCACTTCACATGAACTCTGAAGAGGTGAAAATTGGCATGATATCATCATTTCACCCAACATGATGTGCTAAAAAGTTGAGAGGGTTACGCGAAAACTGGGACACTTCGTGTACAAAATGGACAATCTCTTTCGAAGTATCAGGGTTTCGGACAAAAACTCATCTGTTACAAAGGATTTCATTTTTTTAAATATATTTGAACTCCAGACTTTTTGTTTGTCAAAATGAACCATTCAAAGCCACATCATCAATTTTCAACCCTTTCTGACTCATCTGTTATTTTTCATGCATTTACTGATTTTTTGAGCTAAATAACCTGAAATTGAAAAGCACTTACATGAACTCTGAAAGAGGTTGAAAATTGGCATGATATCATCATTTCACCCACATAGATGTGCTAAAAAGTTGAGAGGGTTACGGCAAAAACTGATGCACTTCGTGTACAAAATGGACAATCTCTTTCGAAGAAGTATAGGGTTTCGGACAAAAACTCATCTGTTACAAAGGGATTTCATTTTTTTTAAACTATTTGAAATCCAGACTTTTTTGTGTGCCAAATGAACCATTCAAAGCCACATCATCAATTTTCAACCCTTTCTGACTTCATCTATTATTTTTCATGCATTTACTGATTTTTTTGAGCTAAATGAACCTGAAATTGAAAAGCACTTCACATGAACTCTGAAGAGTGAAAATTGGCATGATATCATCATTTCACCCACATAGCATGTGCTAAAAAGGTGAGAGGGTTACGGCAAAAACTGGATGCACTTCGTGTACAAAATGGACAATCTCTTTCGAAGTATCAGGGTTTCGGACAAAAACTCATCTGTTACAAAGGGATTTCATTTTTTTTAAATTATTTGAACTCCAGACTTTTTGTGTGTTCAAAATGAACCATTCAAAGCCAGATCATCAATTTTCAACCCTTTCTAACTTCATCTGTTATTTTTCATGCATTTACTGATTTTTTTGAGCTAAATGACCCTGAAATTGAAAAGCACTTCACATGAACTCTGAAGAGGTTGAAAATTGGCATGATATCATCATTTCACCCACATAGCATGTGCTAAAAAGTTGAGAGGGTTACGGCAAAAACTGGATGCACTTCGTGTACGAAATGCACAATCTCTTTCGAAGTATCAGGGTTTCGGACAAAAACTCATCTGTTACAAAGGGATTTCATTTTTTTGAACTTATTTGAACTCCAGACTTTTTGTGTGCTCAAAATGAACCATTCAAAGACATATCATCAATTTTCAACCCTTTCTGACTTCATCTGTCTTCACTTTTTCTTCGCTTGTGTCCTTTGCTTATTGCGCCATAACCATGGATATTCTTCATCGCTTAACAGGGTGCTTCGGTCAGCCTTGACTTTGAAGGGAGGAATTTCATGAAACTTTTCATAATCTTTAGACATGTCTGTCTTACCCTCCACTCCCACGATGTCTCTTTTCCCTGAAAGAACTATGTGGCACTTTGGCTCATCGTATGATGTATTCGCTTCCTTATCTTTTCTTTTTCTCGGTTTGGTAGACATGTCCTTCACATAGAAAACCTGCGCCACATCATTGGCTAGGACGAATGGTTCGTCTGTGTACCCAAGATTTTTTGATCCACTGTTGTCATTCCGTAATGTGGCTCTACCTGTACCCCGCCTCCTGACAGATTGACCCATTTGCACTTAAACAAAGGGACCTTAAAATCATGTCCGTAGTCAAGTTCCCATATGTCCACTATGTAACCATAATATGTGTCCTTTCCCCTCTTGGTTGCTGCATCAAAGCGGACACTGCTGTGTTGGTTGGTGCTCTTTTGATCTTGGGCGATTGTGTAAAATGTATTCCCATTTATCTCGTATCCTTTGTAAGTCAATACAGTCGAAGATGGTCCCCTGGACAACGAGTAGAGCTCATCAGAAACAGTGTTGTCACCTCTGAGACGTGTTTCCAACCAACTGCCGAAAGTCCTGATGTGTTCACATGTAATCCAGTTGTCACACTGCTCTGGGTGTTTGGAGCGCAGAATGTTCTTGTGTTCATCGACATACGGGGTCACCAAGGTAGAGTTCTGTAGAACTATGTAGTGTGCTTGAGACCAAGAATGCCCGTCCCTTCATATTATTGAGTCCCCTCCTAGCGTGCCTTTTCTAGTCAGTCTCCCCTCATACCGCGATTGAGGGAGACCAATCTTCTTAAGGTCAGGAATGAAGTCAACACAAAACCCAATGACATCCTCTGTTTGATGGCCCATGGAGATGCTTCCTTCTGGCCTAGCGCGGTTACGGACATATTTCTTTAGGACTCCCATGAACCTCTCAAAGGGGAACATATTGTGTAGAAATACGGGGCCCAGAACGACAATCTCGTCGACTAGATGAACTAGGACGTGCGTCATGATATTGAAGAAGGATGGTGGGAACACCAGCTCGAAACTGACAAGACATTGCGCCACATCACTCCTTACCCTTGGTATGATTTCTGGATCGATCACCTTCTGAGAGATTGCATTGAGGAATGCACATAGCTTCACAATGGCTAATCGAACGTTTTCCGGTAGAAGCCCCCTCAATGCAATCGGAAGCAGTTACGTCATAATCACGTGGCAGTCATGAGACTTTAGGTTCTGGAACTTTTTCTCTGGGATATTTATTATTCACTTTATATTCGACGAGAAGCCAGACGGGACCTTCATACTGAGCAGGCATTCAAAGAAGATTTCCTTCTCTTCTTTGGTAAGAGCGTAGCTGGCAGGACCTTCATACTGCTTTGGAGGCATGCCGTCTTTTTCGTTCCGGGTGGAGGAAGAAGCCGTCCCACTCCAACTCCCTCAAGAGCTCTACAGACACCGAAGACGGCTCCGAGGCGGGTAAAAATCATGGCGCAGATCAGGATTTGTTGTGGAGATCGAAAACAAATGTGGGCGCGAAAAGAATGATGCAGAGAAGAAAGTGTGGAGGATGACCATTCACAGCCCCACCTTTTATAATGCCCCCATTCTACAAAGGCCCACCGTCTGTTTTGACTGTTTCATGCGGTACCGCACGGTTCGATTATTCGCCACCACCTGAAGTTTTGGTCTCGGAAGCCAGGTAGTCGGAGATGGTGCCCGACTAATCACGCTCATTTCCACATAAGGGAGAACCCTGCAGGTTCTTCATGACGGCCGGTCGGCTCGACGAAGACAAGCTCGAACAGGGGGAATTCGGATGACACAGTCTCGACTACCCATCCGCTCGAACATCAGCCTCACTTCTCGTACTGGCGGGGGAGGGGAGGCTTGTCAGTGAGTATGGACACCCACTCGGATAGAGAGACGATATGGGCCCACCTGAACCTTATCATCGGCCCGAGTGTCTGAGGGCTCCCGAGCCCTGCACTCCACGGCGCCCGAGTAGGCACTCGTAAGGGATAAGGGACAAGCACGCTTCTTTAGGGATTCTACTATTGCGGGAGATTTGTACCTCATAATTGTAGGATCACCTTATCGTATGGTACCCCTTGAAGATCAGAAGCAAACTACCGACCTCAGGATAGGCGGAAGGCAGAAGATAGGCGGAAGCTCATTCTCGTACCCTAGCTCAGTTGATAGGAAAAACACCATTGTAATCCTCTATGATCATAATAAATATAGATAGGCAGGACGTAGGGTTATTACCCATCCGGGGGCCTGAACCTGGGTAAAACCATCATGTCACCTTCATCGCCGACGAGAACCCTTCGGGCATCACCCCTCTCTCTACTTTCTTCCACGATAAACCTCTGATCATAAGATCGGTGGACCATTATTCGTCGACACCCCCACCATCGAATCCAAGGTCCCCTGCTGTGCGATCGGTAGATCTAGACTTCACATGAGCTCGTTGGGCGATATACCTCCATTGGTCTATGGTGTTGCTCTACTATGTCTGACACTATCTTGCTGAACTTAGGGATGCCCGTTGTGGGTGATGTGCTTTACAAGCGAGGGAAGCGGTGGTGTTTGAGTGCTCACAACTCGCACATCAGGAGATGGGCTCGCCATGCTTAGCTTCCATTTTTGGGTTGGCATGAGAGCAATCAGGTAGGCAAAAGTGCAAAACAACAGTTTGGCTTGCTATGACTTTGTGGGCATCCACTCTGGTCACCATGAACATCCATTGGTTATTTGGATGAATCCTTTTACAGTATATCAAGTTATTTTGGACCTTTTTTTTATCCAATGGTCTAGATTAGGTAATACTACACAAGAATTCTTGTAGTATATTCAAACTTCAGGGGCACTTTGGGTAGCCCACTATTATAAATCCTGCAACCGTTCCCTCCAAAAGCAAGCTGAAGAGTAGATTACAATTTCAGGATCGATCCAACCATTCGGCTATTCGCTTCCGGAGCTGCTGGCCCGCTGCTAGGCAGCAGATCGATCTCCTCGAGACCTCGACCAATGCCGCTTCAAATCCTGAAACAATCAAAAGATCAAGCTAGCCAAATCATTGCTACTTCCCAAACCAGCCAAGGCAGATCACGAGCCTACCTACAAATCAATTACTATGAACCAGTACTGGAGTTCTTCCCACGTTAGCAATCAATATGTTTGCCAAGAGGCAAGGGCGTGAGTCTAGTGGAGGAGGGCCGGCGACGGAGGACCTGGTGGTGGCCTGTGGCTAGCTGCACATGGCATGAAGGATGGAGGCCTACATCCGCGCCTGAGATCATTTGAATTCACGTGAAAGGATAAATCTACGCATATTAGTTTAAAATAAAATTACCAACTTATCCTCATGCCAAACTCTGAGCTTAGTACTACACATTAAATGTTGTAGTACAATATACCGTAAAAACTACCATTTGGATTGCTACTACTAGAGGTTCTCTTCGCATTGGTTGATGTAGAAGGATTTGATAAGTTGGGTTTAAATTTCTGTTGTCAATTTCTCAAGTTTTGTACCTCTAATTTGATTTTTTTAGATTTACCCGCGGGGGGGCGGGGGGGGGGGGGGGGGTGGGGACTTGGCAGTCATGCAAAAGTCGATACAAGCAATACCGTGCATGGTATAAGGAAAGAAGATACACTTAGACCTAGATTTACCCCCAAAGCAAGAGCGTGTTTCAAGAACAACCGAGAATTACCACCACCAAGAAGGCTTGCTTGCTGAATTTGCACTGAGCATAACAATCCAAAATTGCTAGTCTTCATCAAACCAGCCGAACCTGGCTATGTGGTTGCCACTCTTGTTGATGCCCTCCGCTCTCCCTTTGGGGGAAGAAAGACTCAAAGAAGGAGAACCTCGACAGGAGAACGAGGAGATCCAAGGAGAGCAAATCTAAGGTCTTGCCAACCCGACTTCAGACTAACAAGTGAATCAGTTCTGCCAGCACGCATTGGACACGGCGACCTCTGCTCCAAGCAACAACACTCGTCCGCATTAGGCCCATCGAATAGAACCATTTTGTAGCCACTCTTGCTAAGTCCTCCACTCGCCCGTCGGGTGAAGGATGCCCTGAAGGAGGGAGTACAGCAGCAGGAGAACGAGGACATCGATGCCTTGCTAACCCGGCTTTGGACAAAATGGTCAAACGGGGAAGAGGACGCCGAAGAAAGTCACCCGACGACAATACGCTAGTGTACATCAGCAGCATCTAGCTTAGAGTAAATCAGAGGACAAAGCGGCGAGACAACCATAGGGTCTACAGGAAAGGGCGACGCAGGTGCCAGAGAGGAGAAAGGAGAGGCGATGTAGGCACTGGATAGCCACAGAACATGTCGAGCAGAGGTGCCCGAGGAAGGACGAAATGGAGAGGAGCTGCATGGAGCTGGGGCAGCGAATCAGATCAGAGGGGAATGGGGGTGCAGACCCAGGGCAACGCGAGCTCCACGGGTGAAGCGTCAGTAGAGAGCAGGGCCTAGGGCGGAGGAGGTCACCGATGGAGCACCAGGTGGCTCCGACATCGAGGGGAGGAATGCCGCACGGGGGCGCGAGGGGGTGGAGGATGGATCGAGGCGCAGGTGGACAGGCACAGTGCGCCGCAGGCGACGAGGATGGTCACACAGCCCCGCCCCCATTTATCTCACGCCGGATTGCGGTTTTGGACGGGTCGTGGGGGCGCCACGCCCAGTGGGGAGCGCAGTAGAGGACGTCGATGTGTTGGGCACGGGCCGGGCGCGCGCTTGCACGGGAGTGCGAGGTGGCGGTGGGAAGGTGGATGCCGGGTGAGGAAGGAGTTGGAGAAGACAAATCCAGTGAGGGTGCGGCCGCCTGATACGTCCATTTTGCATCATGCTTTTATATTGATATTTATTGCATTATGGGCTGTTATTACACATTATGGTACAACACTTATGCCTTTTCTCTCTTATTTTACAAGGTTTACACGAAGAGGGAGAATGCCGGCAGCTAGAATTCTGGATTGGAAAAGGAGCAAATATTAGAGACCTATTCTGCACAACTACAAATGTCCTAAAAATTTATGGAGAATTATTTTGGAATAAATAAAAAAATATTGGGCGAAGAAATACCAGAGGGGGACCCACTAGGAGGCCACCAGCCTGGGGGGCGCGTCCTACCCCCCAGGGCGCGCCCCTGTGGCTTGTGGGCCCCCTTGCAGACCTCCCGTGCCCATCTTCTGCTATATGGAGGGTTTTGACCTGGAAAAAAATCAGAAGAGAACTTTCGGGACAAAGCGCCGCCGTCTCGAGGCGGAACATGGGCAGAACCAATCTAGGGCTTCGACGGAGCTGTTCTGCCTGGGAAACTTCCCTCCCGGAGGGGGAAATCGAAGCCATCGTCATCACCAACGAACTTCTCATCGAGAGGGGGTCAATCTCCATCAACATCTTCACCAGCACCATCGGCCCGCCCCCCAGGCTTGTCGGCCCCCTGGCAGGCCTCCGGTGCCCATCTTCTGCTATATGGAGGGTTTTGACCTGGAAAAAATTAGAAGAGAACTTTCGACATGAAGCACCGCTGTCTCGAGGCGGAACTTGGGCAGAACCAATCTAGGGCTCCGACGGAGCTATTCTGCAGGGGAAACTTCCCTCCCGGAGGGGGAAATCGAAGCCATCATAATCACCAATGATCCTCTCATCGAGAGGGGGTCAATCTCCATCAACATCTTCACCAGCACTATCTCCTCTCCAAACCCTGGTTCATCTCTTGTATCCGATCTTTGTCTCAAAATCTCATATTGGTACCTGTGGGTTGCTAGTAGTGTTGATTACTCCTTGTAGTTGATGCTAGTTGGTTTATTCGGTGGAAGATCATATGTTTAGATCCTTAATGATAATTAATACTCCTCTGATTATGAACATGAATATGCTTTGTGAGTAGTTACGTTTGTTCCTGAGGACCTGGGAGATGTCTTGTTATAAGTAATCATGTGAATTTGGTATTCGTTCGATATTTTGATGAGATGTATGTTGTGTTTACTCTAGTGGTGTTATGTGAATGTCGACTACATGACACTTCACCATTGTTTGGGCCTAGGGGACGCATTGGGAAGTAATCAGTAGATGATGGGTTGCTAGAGTGACAGAAGCTTAAACCCTAGTTTATGCGTTGCTTCGTAAGGGGCTGATTTGGATCCATATGTTTCATGCTATGGTTAGATTTATTTTAATTCTTCTTTCATAGTTGCAGATGCTTGCGAGAGGGGTTAATCATAAGTGGAAGGCTTGTCCAAGTAAGGACAGCACCCATGCTCCGGTCCACCCACATATCAAATTATCAAAGTAACGAACGCGAATCATATGAGCATGATGAAAACTAGCTTGACAGAAATTCCCATGTGTCCTCGGGAGCGCTTTGATTTATATAAGAGTTTGTCCAGGCTTGTACTTTGCTACAAAAAGGATTGGGCAACCTTGTTGCACCTTAGTTACTTTTGTTACTTGGTACCCGTTACTAATTACCTTATCACAAAACTATCTGTTACCAATAATTTCAGTGCTTGCAGAGAACCCCTTACTGAAAACCGCTTGTCATTTCCTTCTGCTCCTCGTTGGGTTCGACACTCTTACTTATCGAAAGGACTACGATAGATCCCCTATACATGTGGGTCATCAAGACTCTTTTCTGGTGCCATTGCCGGGGAGTGAAGCACCTTTGGTGAGTGGAATTTGGCAAGGAAACATTTATATAGTGTGCTGCAATTTACTATCACTTGTTACTATGGAAATTAATCCTTTGAGGGGTTTGTACGGGGTATCTTCACCCCGACCGGAAGAGCAAAGAGTTGCCCCTCAACCTACTGAACCTACTGAAAATATTTATTATGAAATTCCTTCGGGTATGATAGAGAAACTGCTAGCTAATCCTTATGCAGGAGATCGAACACTACATCCTGATATGCATCTAATCTATGTGGATGAAGTTTGTGGATTATTTAAGCTTGCAAGTTTGCCCGAAGATGAGGTCAAGAAGAAGGTCTTCCCTTTATCTTTGAAGGAGAAGGCATTGACATGGTATAGGCTATGCGATGATATTGGATCATGGAACTACAACCGATTGAAATTGGAATTTCATCAGAAGTTTTACCCTATGCATCTGGTTCATCATGATCGGAATTATATTTATAACTTTTGGCCTCGTGAAGGAGAAAGTATCTCTCTAGCTTGGGCGAGGCTTAAGTCAATGTTATATTCATGCCCCAATCATGAGCTCCCAAGAGAAATTATTATTCAGAATTTTTATGCTCGGCTTTCTCGTAATAATCAAACCATGCTTGATACTTCTTGTACTGGTTCTTTTATGAAGAAGACTATTGAATTCAATTGGGATTTATTGGAAAGAATTAAATGCAACTCTGAAGATTGGGAACTCGATGAAGGTAAGGAGTCAGGTATAAACCTTAAGTTTGATTGTGTTAAATCTTTTATGGACACCGATGCTTTTCATAAATTTAGCACTAAATATGGACTTGACTCTGAGATAGTAGCTTCCTTTTGTGAATCAATTGCTACTCATGTTGATCTCCCTAAGGAGAAGTTGTTTAAATATCATCGTCCCATTGAAGTGAAAGTAGTAGAACCTATTAAAGTTGAAGAAGAAACCATTACTTATAATATTGATCCTGTTGTTCCTACTGCTTATATTGAAAAACCACCTTTCCCTATTAGAATAAAGGATCATGCTAAAGGTTCAACTGTGGTTCGTAAGAGTTATACTAGAACACCTACACCCCCTGAACAAATTAAAGTTGAACCTAGTATTGCTATGGTTAAAGATCTCTTGGTCGATAATATTGAAGGACATGTTATTCATTTATGTGATGAAGCTGCTAGAATTGCTAGACCTGATACTAAATATAAACATAGACCTGTTGTCGGCATGCCTGTTGTTTCTGTTAAAATAGGAGATCGTTGTTATCATGGCTTATGTGATATGGGTGCTAGTGTAAGTGCAATTCCCTTTACCTTATGCCAAGAAATTGTGAATCATATTGCACCTGCTGAAATAGAAGATATTGATGTTACTATCAAACTTGCTAATAGGGATACTATATCACCAATTGGGATTGTTAGAGATGTTGAAGTCTTGTGTGGGAAAATAAAATACCCTACTGATTTTCTTGTTCTTGGTTCCCCACAGGATGATTTTTGTCCCATTATATTTGGTAGACCCTTCTCGAACACTGTTAATGCTAGGATAGATTGCGAGAAAGAAACTGTTACTATAAGTTTTGGGGATGTGTCCCATGAGTTTAATTTCTCTAAATTTCGTAGACAACCTCATGATAAAGATTTGCCTAGTAAGGATGAAATTATTGGTCTTGCTTCTATTGTTGTGCCTCCTACGGTTCCTTTAGAACAATATTTGCTAGACCATGAAAATGATATGCATATGGATGAAAGGAATGAAATAGATAAGATTTTCTTTGATCAGCATCCTATTTTGAAACACAACTTGCCTGTTGAGATACTTGGGGATCCTCCTCCACCCAAGGGTGATCCCGTGTTTGAGCTTAAACAATTACCTAATACTCTCAAATATGTTTATCTTGATGAAAAGAAGATATATCCTGTTATTATTAGTGCTAACCTTTCAGAGCATGAAGAAAAGAGATTATTGAAAACTCTGAGGAAGCACCGTGCCACTATTGGATATACTCTTGATGATCTTAAGGGCATTAGTCCCACTCTAGGTCAGCATAAAATTAATATGGAGCCAGATGCCAAACCAGTTGTTGACCACCAACGACGGTTAAATCCCAAGATGAAGGAAGTGGTAAGAAATGAAATACTAAAGCTTCTGGAAGTAGGTATAATTTATCCTATTGCTGATAGTAGATGGGTAAGTCCTGTTCATTGTGTCCCTAAGAAGGGAGGTATTACCGTTGTTCCCAATGATAAAAATGAATTGATCCTGCAAAGAATTGTTACAGGATATATAATGGTAATTGATTTTAGAAAATTCAATAAAGCTACTAGGAAAGATCAGTACCCTCTACATTTTATTGATCAAATGCTAGAAAGATTGTCCAAACATACACACTTCTGCTTTCTAGATGGTTATTCTGGTTTCTCTCAAATACCCGTGTCAAAAGAGGATCAAGAAAAGACTACTTTTACTTGCCCTTTCGGTACCTTTGCTTATAAACCTATGCCTTTTGGTTTATGTAATACACCTGCTAACTTTTAAAGATGTATGACTGCTATATTCTCTGACTTTTGTGAAAAGATTGTTGAGGTTTTCATGGATGATTTCTCCGTTTACGGAACTTCTTTTGATGATTGCTTGAGCAACCTTGATCGAGTTTTGCAGAGATGTGAAGAAACTAATCTTGTCTTTAATTGGGAGAAGTGCCACTTAATGGTTAATGAAGGTATTGTCTTGCGGCATAAAATCTCTGAAAGAGGTATTGAAATTGATAAAGCTAAAGTTGATGCTATTGAAAAAATGCTGTGCCCTACGGATATCAAAGGTATAAGAAGTTTCCTCGGTCATGCTGGTTTCTATAGGAGGTTTATTAAAGACTTCTCTAAGATTTCTAGGCCTCTCACTAATCTCTTGCAAAAAGATGTTCCATTTGTTTTTGATGATGATTGTGTAGAAGCATTTGATATTCTTAAAAAAGCCTTGATCACTGCACCTGTTGTTCAACCACCTGATTGGAACCTACCCTTTGAAATTATGTGTGATGCTAATGATTATGCTGTTGGTGCTGTTCTAGGACAGAGAGTTGATAAGAAATTAAATGTTATCCATTATGCTAGTAAAACTCTAGAAAGTGCTCAAAGAAACTATGCTACTACTGAAAAGGAATTTTTAGCTGTTGTGTTTGCATGTGATAAGTTCATATCTTGTATTGTTGATCCCAAAGTTACTGTTCACACTGATCATGCTGCTATTAAATACCTTATGGAAAAGAAAGATGCTAAACCTAGACTTATTAGATGGGTTCTCTTGCTACAAGAATTTGATTTGCATATTGTTGATAGAAAGGGTGCTGAGAACCCCGTAGAACATAACTTGTCTAGGTTAGAGAATGTTCTTGATGACCCACTACCTATTGATGATAGCTTTCCCGAAGAACAATTAGCTGTCATAAATGCTTCACATAATGCTCCATGGTATGCTGATTATGCTAATTACATAGTTGCTAAATTTATACCACCTAGTTTCACATACCAACAAAACAAAAAGTTCTTCTATGATTTAAGACATTACTTTTGGGATGACCCACACCTCTATAAAGATGGAGTAGATGGTGTTATTAGATGTTGTGTACCTGAGCATGAACTGGAACAGATCCTACATAGGTGTCACTCCGAAGCCTACAGAGGACACCATGCTGGAGATAGAACTGCACACAAGGTATTACAATCTGGTTTTTATTGGCCTACTCTCTTCAAGGATGCTCATAAGTTTGTCTTGTCTTGTGATGAATATAAAAGAATTGGTAATATTAGTAGACGTCAGGAAATGCCTATGAATTAGTCACTTGTTATTGAACCATTTGATGTTTGGGTTTTTGATTATATGGGACCTTTTCCAAAGTCCAACGGGTACACTCATATTCTAGTTGCTGTTGATTATGTTACTAAGTGGGTAGAAGCTATTCCAACTAGTAGTGCTGATCATAACACTTCTATTAAAATGATTAAAGAAGTTATTTTCCCAAGGTTTGGAGTCCCTAGATATTTAATGACCAATGGTGGTTCACATTTTATTCATGGTGCTTTCCGTAAATTGCTTGCTAAATATGATGTCAACCACAGAATTGCATCTCCGTATCATCCTCAGTCTAGTGGCCAAGTAGAATTGAGCAGCAGAGAAATTAAATTGATCTTGCAAAAGACTGTTAATAGATCTAGAAAGAATTGGTCTAAGAAACTTGATGATGCATTATGGTCTTATAGAACTGCATATAAAAACCCTATGGGTATGTCTCCGTATAAACTGGTTTATGGAAAAGCATGTCACTTACCTCTTGAACTAGAACATAAGGCTTATTGGGCAATTAAAGAGCTCAACTATGATTTCAAACTTGCCGGTGAGAGAGGTTATTTGAGATTAGCTCTCTTGATGAATGGAGAACCCAGGCCTACGAGAATGCCAAGTTGTTTAAAGAAAAGGTTAAAAGATGGCATGATAAAAGGATACAAAAGCGTGAATTGAATGTAGGTGACCATGTCTTGCTATACAATTCTCGTTTAAGATTTTTTGCAGGAAAGCTTCTCTCTAAATGGGAAGGGCCTTACATTATCGAGGAAGTATATCGTTCCGGTGCCATCAAGATCAACAATGCAGAAGGCACAAATCCGAAGGTGGTAAACGGGCAAAGAATCAAACATTATATCTCAGGTACTCCCATAAATGTTGAGACCAATATTATTAATACCATAACACCGGAGGAGTACATAAGGGATGTCTACTAGAATGTTTCAGACTCTGAAAAGGAATAGGTATGTGGTACGGTAAGTAAACCGACTCCAAAACTTCCCCAATAGCAATTTTTCTCTGTTTTGGAATATTTAATAAATTAGGAAAATTTAAAGTAGTCCGAAAGGTACACGAGGAGGCGACATGCCAGGGGGGCGCGCCCTGCGGCTTGTGGCCACCTCGTGTGCCCTCCGGACTCCGTTTTCTTGTAGAATACTCCTGTTGGTTGGTAAAAATTCATTATATAATCTCCCGAATGTTTTGACCAATGTACCACAGAAAAATCCTCTGTTCTTGTTTGTTGTTGTTTTCCTGACAGATCTGAAAATATGTCGTCCCAAGAGTCTGATGGGGAGAGCTATGTATTGCATTATCTTGCCAATCCCAAGCTCTATGGGGACTTAGATCCTTATGGATTGTTCTCGGAGGAGGAACAAGAAGGCAAGTATGAGTAAGAAAGCTTGGATGAAGAAGAAATCCCTCTGCCTCAACCAGGAGATATGCACATGGAGTTCAAGAAATCAAGCCTACCAAACACAAGGAGAAACCCCAAGGTTCTATTTATCCCTTCTCGTTTTCTGCAGGAGAGTAAGGAAGAATTATGCCAAAGGGTATTGAAGCTCGAGCAAGAGGTCGATGACCTGAGGGAGCAAAACTTCATTCTCAAACGCAAGATAAACAAGCTCGTGGATCCTTCACCACCGTCATCACCTCTGAAGAAAGACAACTAAATACATGGGTATGGGCACTCCCCTTGGCTTGTGCCAAGCTTGGGGGAGGTGCCCTGGTATCGTATCACCATCGCATCTTTACTCTTATCGTTTTTCTTAGTTCAATCCTTTTGGTTACATCTTGATCTAGTAGAATAAAGTTTTTAGTATGATCTAGCTTTGAGTTTTGCTTTATGTTACCCCTACATAATCGAGTCCGAGAGTTATATAATAAAGAGTAGTTTTGAGTTGAGGGCTTTGCTTGCTTGCTATGTTCTTGAGAAAAGAAATAAAAAGAAGAATAGAATAAAAGCAGTAAAAAGACTATATAATGATCTTATGGGGAATGATGACTTCACATATAAGAAGTATGTCGCATGAAATTTGTTGGGAGTTGACAAACATAGCAATTGGTCATTGTTGCAATTAAAAGGAAGTAATAAAGAAAGAGAGGTTCACATATAAATATATTATCTTTGACATCTTTTATGATTGTGAGCACTCATTAAAATATTATATGCTAAGAAGTTGATGTTGGACAAGAAAGACAACATAATGAGTTATGTTTGCTTATTCCCGAATAGAAGTTAGATGGTCATGGATCCTTTAACATGTGACGCTTGCTTCCACCTCATATCAGCCAAAACTTCCGCACCAAGTAGAAATACTACTTGTGCATCCAAACACCCTTAACCCAGTTTTGCCATGAGAGTCCACCATACCTACCTATGGATTGAGTAAGATCCTTCAAGTAAGTTGTCATCGGTGCAAGCAATAAAAATTGCTCTCTAAATATGTATGATCTATTAGTGTGAGGAAAATAAACTTTATACGAACTTGTGATATGGAAGAAATAAAAGCGACAGCCTGCATAATAAAGTTCTTTATCACAAGCTGCAATATAAAGTGATGTTCTTTTGCATTAAGAGATTACACATCCAACCATAAAAGCGCATGACAACCTCTGCTTCCCTCTGCGAAGGGCCTATCTTTTACTTTTACTTTCAAGTACCTACCTTTATGCAAGAGTCATGGTGATCTTCACCACTTCATATATTTTGCCTTTTTCTCTTGGCAAGCGTCATGTGTTGGGGAATGATCTAGACACATATATCCACTTGGATGTAGGTGATCATGAGTTATTACTGTTGACTTTACCCTTGAGGTAAATAGTTGGGAGGCGAAACTATAAGCCCCTATCTTTCTCTGTGTCCAATTGAAGCTTTGATCTCATAAGTACCGCGTGAGTGTTAGCAATTATGGAAGACTAAAAGATGATTGAGTCTGTGGATTTGCCTTACAAGCTCTTATATTGACTCTTTCCTATGTCATGATGAATTGCAATTACTTCAATAACTAAGGTCATGGTTTGTTGGTTCTCAATAGAGTTCTTGATTCATACTTTACCTTGTGGATGAATTGTCACTTTAGCATAAGAAATTATATGTCAATATTGCTGTTCTAACGATGATCATGATGCTCTCATGTCCGTATTTTATTTTATCGAAACCTCTATCTCTAAACATGTGGACATGATTATCGATTTCGGCTTTCGCTTGAGGAAAAGCGAGGTCTAAGCTTGGGGGAGTTGATACGTCCATTTTGCATGATGCTTTTATATTGATATCTATTGCATTATGGGATGTTATTACACATTATGGTACAACACTTATGCCTTTTCTCTCTTATTTTACAAGGTTTACATGAAGAGGGAGAATGCCGGCAGTTGGAATTCTAGACTGGAAAAGGAGCAAATATTAGAGATCTATTCTGCACAACTCTAAAAGTCCTAAAAATTTATGGAGAATTATTTTGGAATAACTAAAAAATATTTGGCGAAGAAATACCGGAGGGGGATCCACCAGGAGGCCACAAGCCTAGGGGCGCGCCCCTGTGGCTTGTGGGCCACCTGGCAGGCCTCCGGTGCCCATCTTCTGCTATATGGAGGGTTTGGACATGGAAAAAAAATCAAAAGAGAACTTTCGGGATGAAGCACCGCCGTCTCGAGGCGGAACTTGGGCAGAACCAATCCAGGGCTCCGACGGAGCTGTTCTGTCGGGGAAACTTCCCTCCCGGAGGGGGAAATCGAAGCCATCATCATCACCAACGATCCTCTCATCGAGAGGTGGTCAATCTCCATCAACATCTTCACCAGCACCATCTCCTTTCCAAACCCTAGTTCATCTCTTGTATTTGATCTTTGTCTCAAAACCTCAGATTGGTACCTGTGGGTTGCTAGTAGTGTTGATTACTCCTTGTAGTTGATACTAGTTGGTTTATTCGGTGGAAGATCATATGTTCAGATCCTTAATGATAATTAGTACTCCTCTGATTATGAACATGAATATGCTTTATGAGTAGTTACGTTTGTTCCTGAGGACCTAGGAGAAGTCTTGTTATAAGTAATCATGTGAATTTGGTATTCGTTCGATATTTTGATGAGATTTATGTTGTCTTTCTTGTAGTGGTGTTATGTGAACATCGACTACGTGACACTTCACCATTGTTTGGGCCTAGGGGAAGGCATTGGGAAGTAATAAGTAGATGATGGGTTGCTAGAGTGACAGAAGCTTAAACCCTAGTTTATGCGTTGCTTCGTAAGGGGCTGATTTGGATCCATATGTTCCATGCTATGGTTAGATTTATCTTAATTCTTCTTTTGTTTTTGCGGATGCTTGCGAGAGGGGTTACTCATAAGTGGGAGGCTTGTCCAAGTAAGGACATCACCCAAGCTCCGGTCCACCCACATATCAAATTATTAAAGTAACGAACGCGAATCATATGAGCATGATGAAAACTTGCTTGACAGAAATTCCCGTGTGTCCTTAACAGAAACTCTTCATGGCGGCCGGTCGGCTCGACGAAGACAAGCTCGAACAGGGGGGAATTCGGATGACGCTGTCCTGACTACCCGTTCCGCTCGAACATCAGCCTCACTTATCATACTGGCGCGGGGGGGGTGGGGGGGATTGTCGGTGAGTATGGACACCCACTCGGATAGAGAGACGGTACGGGCGCACCTGAACCTTATCATTAGCCTGAGTGTCTGAGGGCTCCCAAGCCCTGCGCTCCGCTACTCCCGAGTAGGCACTCATAAGGGATAAGGGACATGCACGCTTCTTTAGGGATTCTACGGTTGCGGGAGATTTGTACCTCATAACTGTAGGATCACCTGATCGTATCGTATCCCTTGAAGATTAGAAGCAAACTACCGACCTCGGGATTGGCTATATAAGGGCATTACCAACCTCCACCAAAGGCAGAAGGTAGGCGGAACCTCATTCCCGTACCCCAGCTCAGTAGATAGGAAAAACACAATTGTAATCCTCTATGATCATAATAAAGATAGATAGGCAGGACGTAGGGTTATTACCCATCCGGGGACCTGAACCTGGGTAAAACTACCGTGTCACCTTCATCGCACGGAGCTGCTGGCCCGCTGCTAGGCAGCAGTTCTATCTCCTCGAGACCTCGACCAATGCTGCTTCAAATCCTGAAACAATCAAAAGATCAAGCTAGCCAAATCGTTGCTACTTCCCAAACCAGCCAGGGCAGATCATGAGCCTACCTACAAATCAATTACTGTATGAACCAGTACTGGAGTTCTTCCCACGTTAGCAATCAATATGTTTGCCAAGAGGCAAGGGCGTGAGGCCGGTGGAGGAGGGCCGGCGACGGAGGACCTGGTGGTGGCCTGTGGCTAGCTGCACATGGCATGAAGGATGGAGGCCTACATCCGCGCCTGAGATCATTTGAATTCACGTGAAAGGATAAATCTATGCACATCAGTTTAAAAGAAAATTAGCAAGTTGTCCTCATGCCAAACTCTGAGCTTAGTACTACACATTAAATGTTGTAGTACGATATACCGTAAAAACTAACATTTGGATTGCTACTACCAGTGGTTCTCTTCGCATTGGTTGATGTAGAGGGATTTGATAAGTTGGGTCTAAATTTCTGTTGTCAATTTCTCAAGTTTTGTACCTCTAATTTGAATTTTTTTAGATTGACCCGTGGGGGGGGGGGGGACTTGGCGGTCATACAAAAGTCGATACAAGCATTACCGTGCACGATATAAGGAAAGAAGATAAACTTAGACCTAGATTTACCCCCAAAGCAAGAGCGTGTTTCAAGAACAACCGAGAATTATCACCACCAAGAGGGCTTGCTTGCTGAATTTGCACTGAGCATAACAATCCAACATTGCTAGTCTTCATCAAACCAGCCAAACCTGGCTATGTGGTTGCCACTCTTGTTGATGCCCTCCGCTCTCCCTTTGGTGGAAGGAAGCCTCAAAGGAAGGAGAACCTCGACAGGAGAACCAGGAGATCCAAGGAGAGCGAATCTAAGGTCTCGCCAACCCGACTTCAGACTAACAAGTGAATCACTTCTGCCAGCACACATTGGACATGGCGACCTCTGCTCCAAACAACAACACTCGTCCGCATTAGGCCCATCGAATAGAACCATGTGGTAGCCACTCTTGCTATGTCCTCCACTCGCCCGTCGGGTGAAGGATGCCCCAAAGGAGGGAGTATAGTAGCAGGAGAACCAGGACATCGACACCTTGCTAACCCGGCTTTGTACGAAATGGTCAAACGGGGAAGAGAAAGCCAAAGAATGTCACCCGACGATAATACGCCAGTGTACATCAGCAGGATCTAGCTTAGAGTAAATCAGAGGACAAAGCGGCGAGACAACCATAGGGGCTGTAGGAAAGGGCGACGCAGGAGCCAGAGAGGAGGAAGGAGAGGCGATGCAGGCGCTGGATAGCCACAGAACATGGCAAGCAGAGGTGCCCGAGGAAGGATGAAACGGACAGGAGCTGAATGGAGCTGGGGCAGCGAATCGGATCAGAGGGGAATGGGGGTATAGACCCAGAGCAACGCGAGCTCCACGGGTGAAGCGTCAGTAGAGAGCAGGGCCTAGGGCGGAGGAGGTCACCGATGGAGCACCAGGTGGCTCCGACATCGAGGGGAGGAATGCCGCATGGGGGCGCGAGGGGGTGGAGGATGGATCGAGGCGTAGGGTGGACAGGCACAGTGCGCCGCAGGTGACGAGGACGGTCACACAGCCCCGCCCCCGTTTATCTGACACTAGGATGCGGTTGTGGACGGGTCGTGGGGGCACCACGCCTAGTGGGGAGCGCAGTAGACGACATCGATGTGTTGGGCACGGGCCGGGCGCGCGCTTGCACAGGAGTGCGAGGTGGCGGTGGGAAGGTGGATGCCGGGTGAGGAAGGAGTTGGAGAGGACAAATCCAGTGAGGGTGCGGCCGCCTGATACGTCCATTTTGTATCATGGTTTTATATTGATATTTATTGCATTATGGGCTGTTATTACACATTATGGTACAACACTTATGCCTTTTCTCTCTTATTTTACAAGGTTTACATGAAGAGGGAAAATGCCGGCAGCTGGAATTCTGGACTAGAAAAGGAGCAAATATTAGAGACCTATTCTGCACAACTCCAAAAGTCCTGAAAATTTATGGAGAATTATTTTGGAATAAATAAAACATATTGGGTGAAAAAATACCAGAGGCAGACCCACCAGGAATCCACAAGCCTGGGGGCGCGCTCTACCCCCTAGGGCGCGCCCCTGTGGCTTGTGGTCCCCTTGGCAGGCCTCCGGTGCCCATCTTCTACTATATGGAGGGTTTTGACCTGGAAAAAATCAGAAGAGAACTTTCGGGATGAAGCGTCGCCATCTCAAGGCGGAACTTGGGCAGAACCAATCTAGGGCTCCGGCGGAGTTGTTCTGCGGGGGAAACTTCCCTCCCAGAGCGGGAAATCGAAGCCATCGTCATCTCCAACGATCCTCTCATCGAGAGGGGGTCAATCTCCATCAACATCTTCACCAGCACCATCTCCTCTCCAAACCCTAGTTAATCTCTTGTATCCGATCATTGTCTCAAAACCTCAGATTGGTACCTGTGGTTTGCTAGTAGTGTTGATTACTCCTTGTAGTTGATGCTAGTTGGTTTATTCGGTGGAAGATCATATGTTTAGATCCTTAATAATAATTAATACTCCTCTGATTATGAACATGAATATGCTTTGTGAGTTGTTACGTTTGTTCCTGAGGACATGGGAGAAGTCTTGTTATAATTAATCATGTGAATTTGGTATCCGTTCGATATTTTGATGAGATGTATGTTGTCTTTCCTCTAGTGGTGTTATGTGAACGTTGACTACATGACACTTCACCATTGTTTGGGCCTAGGGGAAGACATTGGGAAGTAATAAGTAGATGATGGGTTGCTAGAGTGACAGAAGTTTAAACCCTAGTTTATGCGTTGCTTCGTAAGGGGCTGATTTGGATCCATATGTTCCATGCTATGGTTAGATTTATCTTAATTCTTCTTTCGTAGTTGCGGATGCTTGCAAGAGGGGTTAATCATAAGTGGGAGGCTTGTCCAAGTAAGGATAGCACCCAAGCTCCGGTCCACCCACATATCAAATTATCAAAGTAACGAAAGCGAATCATATGAGCATGATGAAAACTAGCATGACAGAAATTCCCATGTGTCCTCGGGAGCGCTTGTTTTATATAAGAGTTTGTCCAGGCTTGTCCTTTGCTACAAAAAGGATTGGGCCACCATGCTGCACCTTAGTTACTTTTGTTACTTGTTACCCATTATGAATTACCTTATCATAAAACTATCTGTTACCGATAATTTCAGTGCTTGCAGAGAACCCCTTGCTGAAAACCGCTTGTCATTTATTTCTGCTCCTCTTTGGGTTCGACACTCTTACTTATCGAAACGACTACGATAGATCCCCTATACTTGTGGGTCATCACCGTCACGCGGGTCGCGAAGCAGCCTAGCTAGAGGAGCACGAGTGCGGGGGAGGGCGGCTGCCGAGCATGGAGAGCGGAGTGGGTGTGGAAGGGGATGTGGTGGACAGTGGTGCTCCGCCGTGGATGGAAGCATGACCTGCCACTGCCAGCTGCTGGCGGGCTTTGCCCGATGATGTGAGCCGGCGGCGACGAGGGGGGTGGGCCGAAGGAGGGGTGGCGGTGGTGGGATCTAGGGTTGCCACCTTGAGGGAGACGGCGCGGGGGTGCCCGAGTCGCACGCCAACCTCTGCATGCGTCTAAACTGTGGTGGTTTGTAGATTCCTAATTTGATGTTTTGGCCTGTAATTTTGATGAACAGATGATTAAATTAAACAAACTGCTAGTCAGGGTATTTTCCCCAAAAAGATCGATCCGAGCAAGTCTAGTTTCACCGGTTTTATTGGTGCACTGTATTTTACAAGTGTAACTTGTCACAAGTGGTTATGTTGATGGTAATTGCTTCACATATTCTGACATCGAGGCTAGTTGTGGCAGATAAGCATGACACGACAATCGAAAGTGCCGAGCAAAGGCCTTCTTTCTAACAAAAATCTTGTGGCGGTGTGTCTTTCGACTCGTAGTGGTGCTTTTGGCATCCACGGTGCACTCTGGCGAGCTCCTAGTGGCCCGATCCAAGGCGACACCACTTGTGGTTGCGGATGCTGATGCTGATGTTAAGGTAGACCTTGGACATGCCAAATAAAGGGAAAACGGGTACTAACAATGTAACACCCCAAATTTTGCAATTTTCTTTTTCCTTGGATTTCATTTGGATCTTGTTTGAATTTGGCTTCGATCTTCAAATTTGAGAGTTTATTTGGACTTAAGCTCAAAACTTTTTCCTCTTCCTCTCCCAAGTGATCCAACCTCTCTAACATTTTGCCAAAGCATTGGCACATCCATTCTATCCATCTCATAATTTTCTTCTCAGATAAACATTCTTTTCTCCATTAAAGGAATGCCATTTTTCATTGAGCTTATGAAGCCACGTCCATTTCTTTTATGCCACGGCTTTCAAAATAATTTTCATAGCTTCTCCCACATTTATGGACTCCACCTACACTCAATCAAAGGATTTCCATGTGCCATCAATGAGCTCACCAACCTAAACCTACTTTTGGCACATATGCACCATTACACACCAAGTGACACTTGTCCCTCTCTTATTGGTGTGCAACTTTGCTATATTACTCAACTTTTTGACCTACTTCTACCCACCAAAATTTATGGCTATCCACCAATCCATTCCTTCACGTCTCAGTGCAAACACCTTCTGTACAGGTCACATTTTTGCCCACTGTACTCAACCCAGTGTGTCACTTGCTCCCAACTAATTCCCATGTCTTATTCTACATCTACTTCGCCCATATACATCAAAACATTTGATCCTCATGTGCATTTATTGAGCTCTACCACAAAACCTAACTTTTGCCACCATGTGCACCCTTGTAAAGGAAGTGCTACATGTCCTTATCACTTGGAGCTGTAATTTCACCAGAAGACTCATCTTAGCAACCAGCCTACACCTACCAAAGCTCATGTCATTTAATCAAGCCAGTTACCCACAATCCAGCACAAACACCATTGTTCCAAGTCTATCCACTGCCCTAGCTTGCACCACACCGCATCCTGGTATATGAAACATCACCAGAGCCTTATCCCAGTGTGAATACACACATTTGACATGGTCTTTCCCCTGACGCACAGTGAACGCAGAGTTTGCCTGCTGACCGCCTCTCTGGCATGCCATAAACATGCTCTGCGGCGCGCTCCAACGCTGCCACCCGCCTCCTGTCTCTGCTCGTCCTACTGTGCCACCGAGCTCCCCAGCCTCTCCACACATGCCAGACACCTTACTCCTCCTCAGGCTCATCCTCCCGCTGGCTCCATCGTGGCCGCCTTGTCGCCTCTGGCCCTTCCCAGTAACTCGAGCCTCTGTCCATTTCCTCTCGGCCCTCCCGTGCATGTGCGCGCCCTCCCTGCACCTCATAAACCCCCTCACTTACCTCACCTACGCCGGCGAGACACGCAGGGCACGTGTGTGACCCCCTGGAGTCCACTGAGCCCTAACCTCGTCGCCCAGCTATTTAAACTCCTCCCCTCTCTCGACCAGCACCCGCATCACCACTCTACCCCACTCAATCAAAGCCCAAGACTCAGAAGCGAGGCTCTGGAGCCCTGCTTCCTTAGCTCCGACCATCTGCTCTGCCGCGAGAGCTCCACCGCCATCTGCCACCTCCAGTCCATCCCATCGCAATTAACTCCACCCCGAGCTCCTATCACTCCTCTGGATCCTCTGCGACACTCTCCCGAATGAATCCCTACCAGAACCATTGATTCTGACTATGGCCGACGACCGCCACCGTTGGAGACGAAGCTGCCGTCGTTGTTACTCATCCCCTCGCCACCTGCCGACCACCTCTAGACTCGCCGTTGTCCGGTCAGTCCACTGATGCCCTCGGTTCCCTCGTGCACGACCTCCTCGCCCCCGCTCGACCATCGGTGAGCGCCACGCACTGTTCCTCTCTCTATCTCGATTTGAAAGGAATGGGCCGGCCCCACTGTCAATAAACCATAGGCCACGCCTGAACATTTTTAAGTGGAGGTGCATTTCCAGAATCCGCCTTCAACGTGGCCCTCCCCTGGAATTTCTTTAAATTCAATTAAATCATATCTTTGACCAAACTTTGACCCTTTATAACTTTTGAACCACAAGTCCAAATGGATTGATTCTTCTTCCTATATTTTTCTTTTGAGATCCACTTTCCAGAGAGTATTTTTGTGACATACCTAGATAGGCTAGGTAGTCACATGTGCTTTATGTGGTTATTCACAAGTGTTTTTAAACATTTTTCCAGCAGATTTTTCCTAGGTGTAGAAGATCTAGAGTGTTTTAACATTCGTTCTTGAGCAAGGCAAGCATCTTGAACCAGTGATATGATGATTGCATGGTTGATTGCTTTGCTAGAAGATAGTCATGTTTATGGTTATTTTAGGAAAATCATTTGTGTTACATGGCATGCCATATATGCTTGGTTGCTTAGCTAGTTGTCTTTGCAAGGAAACATGCTATGTTGTGTTGACATGCTTTCTTGTGCTATGTGATGTTGTGCTGGTTATGATTAACTTGCAGGACCTGGGACAAAGATCTCACGTTCATGCATATATACAATATAACATCTCCTACGATCCCTAATATCTAATTACCAAAATTGCATAGGAAATCCCGATGGTATTCTTCGTCTGTAGGTATGACATGCTCAACAAAGAATCCCGCCAATTCCTCTTGAATTGCTCGTATGCGATCAGTTAGTAGGAGTTCGTCCCGCTTCCGCCAGATCTAATTTAAAGAAGGGGGTATATATATATATATATATATATATATATATATATATATATATATGAATGAAACTCAACACAATTGATGGTAATAAAATAAAAAATTGAATATTGTTTACGTACTTCAAATTGGCCTAAAGATCTGCCCCGCTCAGGTCGAGTGGCGAATGAACTCGCAAACATAGTATCCACATAAATTATTCCCGGGTGCCTGCCACAAGCACTTTACGAGAATAGAGTTTAATCAAAATGATAATCAAGTATGATAATGGTATTGAAACTAGAATCAGTGAGAGATGCGCGGAACTAGCTAGTAGTACTTACTTTGGGGTGTGAAAATCACAGCTTCTTTTTCCATTCACCCCTAACCTGGTTGGTGAACTTTTTCCAAACCCTGCCTGGCAAAGAAAATGATTACTTGATATCAGGAAATGAACGAAAGTTGCCGATATGGTGCGATAATGATTGAACTAACTTCTGGAGCATTTGACTCATGTCCGCCCACTCCGTAGGCTCTTTACTTCTCGAGTCCAAGACAATTACTAGTCCCGCGTCAAGCTAAATGGATAGCAGAATAAAGTGGAACCTGCGCACGCATAACTCATCAATTACACTTAACCTCGAGTACGCGAAACAGAATGTGCACAAGACAGTTACACTCACTCAAAGTTGTAAGGAAATAGTATTTCCCTTTTGTTTTGTTGTCCAGGTAATGCCTTTAGCAAGTTTTTCTTTGTATCATCGGGTTTTTTTTGTAATGTATATTCATTTACGGTATTTGGGTTAATGAACCCAATGTCATAGATTCATCCTCTGCATTCGAGGATCTTCAATCTGCATAATATAGTGTGAGGATAATTATACATGCAATGAACGAGCTGAGCTAGAGACTTAATTACGGAAAAAATACTTACAGACAATAGCAACTGACGATAGTTTTGTCGAGGGCGTCTTGATTGTATAACTGAAATAATTCTTCAAATTCAATGTACAACGCCTCGACTCCATTGAAGTAGTGCTCATCTTTAATTCCCATGTAGATACTGTCGGTCCCTTCCTTGCAGGCTTTCAAGTACCAGTCATGCAATCTTCGCATCATCGTTGATAGATGCGGGAGCTGCTCAGGTTTGACGAGAGGGTTCCCGTGCTCGTATCTAAAGGCTACCTCAGCCATTTTGAACTGTACCTCATCGCCTAAGTAATCACCAAGAGTTTAACCAGGATGAGCGGCCGCTACCCCCGGATCATTAGCGATATAACGAAACACCTTGAGCGGGGGGCACGATTGTTTTTCCTGTTCGCCAAGTTGGGGAATTGTTTTCCCACTTCTTGCAGCACTGCTACTTCCCGACCTTTTCACTTTATCAAATGTCTTTACAATACAGCGGTCATAGTGTGATAGCGGCGGAGGCGGTGGTGGTCGCTTAAGGGCATCCAGACAGCGCTTCGCTTTTACCGAATCTATTTTCTCCTTTGGATTTGGACGTTTCGGTGCAAGCTGGCGTTTCACATCGGCAGCCATGATCTCATTGTTTTCCTCCTCAGTCATGTCGTATGGTAACTTGGCAGGAGCCTTCTTGATGCTTGGACCTGCTCTGGATTTCTTCGTTGTTGTACTGCTAGCCGCCGGAGCGGCGGCGGGTCTCTTCGGCCATTGCTGACGCGGCGAAGTCCGCTGAGACGATTGAGACAGCTGAGGCCGTGGAGGATTCTGCTGAGGGGCCTCCTCCGGCGGAGTCTGCTGCGGCACCAGAGACAGCTGAGGCGGTGGAGTGTGCTGATGCGGCGGAGACGACTGAGGCAGCGGAGATACAACTGGACTGTGAGGAGTATGCTCAGGGCCTCCTCCAGCTGAGTATGCTGACACGACATCCATTGTGGAAGCACGATATTTTCCTTTCTCCACAGAATGGTAGTCCTTATGGCATCTACCAGATGAGTGTCCCCTTCACTTGTAGGGTACTGAAGGTCCAGCCCCTCGAATCCGTTGGTAATTTCATCCACCCTGATGATAGCATAGCCATCTGGAATCGGATTGCAATGGAAAGTTCCATCAGGTCGAGGAGGTAAGACATAGCCGACCGCCACCTTAAAAGTTAGGTTCATGCATTTCGCCATTAGCTCACAATGTTCCCTCTCTGTGATATCATCCACAGGTTAGTGAGGAGTTGTGATATCTGGCCGAGCGAGAAAACTGGAAGCCAAGCTGCTTTTTCGCTGAGATGGTGGGGTAGCTTCGTGGGCAGTATCAAATAAAGGATCTTCGTGCTGCAGAGATGGTGGGCCGGTAGCTCGCTGACTGGTAAGTGCCTCTAGTTTCTTCTCCTGCAACGCAAATCTTTCTTCTACCTTCTGCATCCGGTCTGCTTCCTCTTTCTTCTTTCTCCCTCGGCTTCTATAACCAGTGCTGTCAGGAAACCCAAGCAAGGATGGAACGGAGACTGATGTGCCTCGTGTTTGTCCAGGGTGTTCAGGATTCCCGAGGGCGCGTGATAGCCCGTCCTTCTCTCTGTCGGGATGGAACCTCCCTTCCTGCACGTCCTTGATTGCTTCCTGAATCTTTGTGACGGGTGTTTCAAGTTGTTATTTCATTTAAACACACTTCCCTGTTACTGGGTCCAAAGTTCCCCCATGCCCGAAGAACCAAGTCCTTGCCCGTTCGGGCCAGATCAATGTCTCTGGTTGGATCCCTTTAGCAAGCAGGTCATTCTCAGCTTTGTCCCAAGTAGGCTGGGCAACCTTGTAGCCACCTGACCCCATAACATGGTGATACACCTTCTTTGCAGCATTTAGCTTATTTGTCAGTGACCTGTTCTTAGCTTTCTTCGATTTCCTGTACGCCACAAATGCGGGCCAGTGATCTTTTATCTTCGCATATTGACCGGTGAATTCTGGAGTCTCGTCTTTCTCGACAAACTGTTCATTCAATCTTTTCTTCCAGTTCTAGAATTGTTCTGCCATCTTCTTAAGAGTCCATTTTTTGACTTTTTGCTGTATAACTGGGTTATTTGGATCCTCCTCTGGCGGTAGGCTGAAATTTATCATGGGCGAGTTCCAAAGCTCATCTTTGCATCTATCGTCGACATAAGAAACTCCATAGTCCTTCTTCTTAGTCCATTCTTGGATGCTGATCGGGACGCTATCCCTAACAACAACTCCGCACTGATGTATAAATCGGTCCTGGGTCCGCTGGGGAACAGTCGGTTTGCCATCTGGATCGACTTCTTCGATCATGAACCTTTCATTCTCACCCAACCTTTTCTTCGGACCTCGTCTCCTTATAGAAGTTTGGCTCGATCCGGAGGGCTAAAAGAAGAAAGAAGCGTTAATATATGTACATACAAAACAATTAAGCCATCTAGTCAGTAGAGGCTTAATTAATATACCTCGCCGGACTTTGCAACAGTTAACGCTCCAACACCGGCGGAGCCGTCATCTTCTCCCTCATCCATTCGATCACCGGAGCCATGCTCCTCTCTTCCCTCACCGTCGGAGTCGTTGAGAAACTATGAGGTGACATCATCACCTCCATCGCGGATTATATCCCCTAACAGCTCTTCTTGTTCTAAGTCTCTGTCGTGTTCCATAGTTTCTGCAAATATTACAACATGGCAATATACAACCATGAGAGATGGATTAGTGGCAAACATAGACCTAATCACAACAAGGAATCATATGCATATGAGCAATGGATTAGTGGATTATCGGGGTTATGTTTTAACGACGCCCTCCCCCCTCATGTCGAAGTTATACCAAAATTATCGGGGTTATATTTTAACGACCCCCCGGGCCCCTCATGTCGAAGTCAATGAACAACATGAAAATTTATAAGTGATTGCTAAACTTTTATGCTTCATTTATATGAAGATCAATTATCCAATATAACTATGTTCGCGATATGAGGCATTGGACATTATCTAGAATCATATCTGATTAGTCGTCCTATCTTTCGGGAGAGGATACTTTGCGGACCACCTCTCTCATGCCTGTCCGACGTGGAAATCAATTTTTCATATGCCTCAAAATCAAAGTTATCGGGGTTATGTTTTAACGACCCCCCCCTCCCCCTCATGTCGAAGTTACGACTATATTTGTACAAGATGAATACAAGATTTATACACAAGATGAATACAAGATTTATATACAAGATGAATACACAACTCAACAAATGAACCAACCATCATCCTGTGTACAAAACTGAACATACAACAAATGGACACCTTTTATCAAACAGCGAAGGGATGATCAGGGACCAACTCCGTGGAGATGCAACACCACAACCTGTAATTCCACGGAGTTGACAAGTATTAACAGATTTTCAGACTTAGTGATATTTGCATAGTGGAATAAAACAGATTCATGATGCAACCTTTGAGTCAAGTAAAATATATGCTACAACAGTTTTTCATGGAAACAAAGAGCATGGCAAGCATGTACTAATTACCCTCAACAAAACACCCTTACTGATCATGATCCAAAGATGCACAGATTTGTTGCAAACCTCAAGGCAAAATGCAAAGTATTAATACTGCCAGTTTCAGACTTAGAAAAATAGCATGGCATTGTAGCTAGATACCAATTTGAAAGCAAGATTTGAACATGCTACAGAATTTTACATGGCAACAAATCGCATGACATGAATATGCATGTAACACATGGCAAAACATGCTTACTGAACTAATTCAAATGACCCCTAGATCAATGGCAATCATCATGATCAAGTTGACAAGTATAAACAGATTTTCAGTCAGTGATATGTGCATAGTGGCAGAAAACAGATTCATGATGCAACCTTTAAGGCAAGTAAAATATATGCTACATCAGTTTTTCATGGCAACAAAGAGCATGGCAAGCATGTACTAATAACCCTCAACAAAACACCCTTACTGATCATGATCCAAAAATGCCCAGATTTATTGCAAACCTCAAGGAAAAATGCAAAGTATTAATACTGCCAGTTTCAGACAGAAAAATAGTATGGCATATATGGCAGAAATGAATAGATAGGAAGTTTACAAGCTTGTAGCACTCACTACAGGTCCTAACATGGCATGAACTAAAATCTACTAGCAAGATGACATCAAAATGCTCCTACTTCATGTTCAAAGATTGCCCAAAAGATACTTGCATTAAAACATACAAAAAGACAAAATGAACTCTAATGCAAAAAAATAGTTCTTCAATTTGTTTTAGTAACCACTCATCATATCTCAATTTTGGAGCACATCTCACATAGCTATTTAACAACATCTCAAATTGAAAAAAAAAACTAATGAATCTATTTTAGAAATTAGCATATTGGTCCAAATGAATATGTGATTCTCATCCTTTAGCAAGATCAACATCAACATCTCACATCCATGCATCCATGAATCTCACAGAACATATCACATTCTCATCATTATAGATACATACTTCTACCATGGCAAATTCACTCACGTTTTTTAGATAAAAATTACTAAAATTTGCCATATTACTTCTACCATGGCAAAAATTGTTCTCCCTAAGCCAAAAACTTCTACATATACATACATACATAAACATACATATATATACTAAGCAAAACACAAAAGATGTATGTATATTTAAATTTCTCTATTTTTCTTGAATTTTTTCTGTCTAATGCATCGGGCCGGGCGGCAGTGGCATTCCTGGGGAGCGGGGGCGGCGAGGAGGTCCGGCCGGCGATGAGGACGGGCTCTCGGGGGCGCGGCGATGCTCAGGGAGGTCCGACCGGCGACGAGGAGCGAGCGGGCTCGGGGATGGCGTCAGGGCAGGGCTCGGGGACGGCGTCGGGGGCGGCGATGAGGAGCGGGCTCGAGGAGGCGACGGAGAGGTCCGGCAGCATGGCGGCGTCGAGGTGGTCTTCGGCGCCGTCGGGGGAGAGGGAGATCGAAAACTGCATATGGCTTTTGGAAAATATCCTTAGTGCTGCTTATATAGACCGAGTTTTAGTCCCAGTTGATGGCTCCAACCGGGACTAAAGGCCCCCCTTTAGTCCTGGTCCGAGCCACCAACTAGCCTTTAGTCCCGGTCCGAGCCACCTACCGGGACTAAAGGTGAATTTCACCAGCCCAAAGGGCGCGAAAGCAAACCCTTTAGTCCCGGTTGGTGGATCGGACCGGGATTAAAGGGGGGGGGGCTTTAGTCCCGGTTGGATCCACCAACCGGGACTAAAGGGTTGGTCCTAGCACAGCCGAGGGGGCCCAACCCTTTAGTCCCGGTTGCTGGCTCGGAACGGGACTAAAGGGAGCCTTTAGTCCCGGTTGGAGCCACTAACCGGGACTAAAGGTGGCACAGCCATGGGGTGGTGAAAGTTTAGTCCCACCTCGCAAAGCGAGAGGAGATCGCACCAGTTTATATACGCTCCTGCGATCTCTCTCCCAAGCTCCTCTCTAAAGCAGGCAGTTAATTGCCTAACCACTCTGTTGGGCCTACTAGCCCTGCGGGCCTGCATCCTGGCCCATGTATAGTTGGGTTTCTAGTCGTATGCAGGCCGTGGTGTCTGCTAGTAGGCGGGTATTTTTTATTTTTTATGTTATTTTTTGCATATGTTATGTTTTTTTATTTTTATGTTATTTTTTGCATATGTTATGTTAATTTTAATATTCTTGCATAACCACTATAAAATATATGGCACATGTTATGTCTTTTTATTTTTTATGTTATGGCAATTTTAATTTTTTGCATATGTTATGTTTTTTTTATGTTATTTTTCGCGTATGTTTTGTCAATTTTAATATTATTTCATAACCACTATAAAATATATGGCACATGTTATGTCTTTTTATTTTTTATGTTATTTTTTACATATGTTATGTCAATTTTATTGTTTATGTTATTTTTTGCATATGTTATGTCAATTTTATTTTTTATGTTATTTTTTGCATATGTTATGTCAATTTTATAGAGAGGAGCGGGCTTGAGGTAAAGTCGGAGGTATCTACCTCATTTTTATATAATTTTAAGTTAATATTATTTTGATCATAACTAGAGTTTTATAAAAGCTTTTTAATTGATTCTTTTTGCTATTGAAGAATATTATAGTTTTGTTTTAGTTGATCATAACTAGAATTTTATATAACTTTATTCTTTGACACATCAGGTGGTGTTTTGTCAATATGTTTTTGAAAATATTGAGCAACCAACCGGTGCTCAGAAGACATTCATATTTTGTTTGGACATAATTGCATTGATTAACTCCTCTGTATAATTAAAATACTAAAATGATATGAATAATTGAAATTTCATAACTTAATAAATAATTATTCTAAAATCATGTTTCAAATGCCAAATTGCCCTAGCTAGCTCTTACAAAGATTCCCTCCGGTTTGTCCGAAGTGGCACTTTCCAGCTATAAGTCCGGAAACTCACACTAGAGAGAAAGTGATGGCGGTGAAGCCGGTCACATCCCAGAGTGGGATCTTTTGGGGTATAAAACTATTTCTTCGCGTGTGTCCCTTGCTTATTGCGCCGTAACCATGGATAAACTTCATCATTTAACATGATGCTTGGGTCAGTCTTCACGGTGAAGGGAGGAATTTCATGAAACTTTTCATAATCATCTGACATGTCTGTCTTGTCCTCCACTCCCATGATGTTTCTTTTCCCTGAAAGAACTATGTGGCGCTTTGGCTCATCGTATGATGTATTCGCTTCTTTATCTTTTCTTTTTCTCGGTTTGGTAGACATGTCCTTCACATAGAAAACCTGCGCCACATCATTGGCTAGGACGAATGGTTCGTCTGTGTACCCAAGATTGTTGAGATCCACTGTTGTCATTCCGTACCGTGGATCTACCTGTACCCCGCCTCCTGACAGATTGACCCATTTGCACCGAAACAAAGGGACCTTAAAATCACGTCCATAGTCAAGTTCCCATATGTCCTCTATGTAACCATAATTTGTGTCCTCTGCCCTATTGGTGTTTGATGAATCAAAGCGTGCACCACTGTTTTGGTTGGTGCTCTTTTTATCTTGGGCGATCATGTAAAATGTATTCCCATTTATCTCGTACCCTTGGAAAGTTAATACAGTCAAAGATGGTGTCCTGGCCAGGAAGTACATGTCATCTCCAACAGTGGTGTTACCCATGAGATGTGTTTGCAACCAACCGCCGAAAGTCCCCATGTGTTCACATGTAATCCAGTCGTCAGACTGCTCCGGGTGTTTGGAGCGTAGAATATTCTTGTGTTCATTGATATACGGGGCCACCAAGGTAGAATTCTGTAGAACTGTGTAGTGTGCTTGCGCACAAGAATGCCCGTCCCTACATATTATTGAGTTTGGTCCTAGCGTGTCTTTTCCACCCAGTCTCCCCTCGTGCCGCGATTCAGGAACACCAATCGGCTTAAGGTCAGGAATAAAGTCAACACAAAACTCAATGACCTCCTCTACTTGATGGCCCATGGAGATGCTTCCTTCTGGGCTAGCACGGTTACGAACATATTTATTTAAGACTCCCATGAACCTCTCAAAGGGGAACATATTGTGTAGAAATATAGGACCCAAAATTGCAATCTCGTCGACTAGGTGAACTAGGACGTGCGTCATAATATTGAAGAAGGATGGTGGGAACACCAACTCGAAAATGATAAGACATTGGACCAGATCATTCTGTAACCTTGGTTGGATTTCTGGATCGATTACCTTCTGAGAAATTGCATTGAGGAATGCACATAGCTTCACAATGGCTATTCAAACATTTTCTGGTAGAAGCCCCCTCAATGCAACTGGAAGCAGTTGCGTCATAATCACGTGGCAGTCATGAGACTTTAGGTTCTGGAATTTTTTCTCTGCCATATTTATTATTCCCTTTATATTCGATGAGAAGCCAGATGGCACCTTGATACTCAGCAGGCATTCAAAAAAGATTTCTTTCTCTGCTTTGGTAAGAGCGTAGCTGGCAGGACCTTGATACTGCTTTGGATGCATGTCGTCTTTTTCGTTCATACGTTGCTGGTCCTCCCATGCCTCTGGTGTATCTTTTCTCTTCCCATACACACCCAAGAAGCCTAGCAGGTTCACCCAAAGATTCTTCATCATGTGCATCACGTCGATTGCAGAGCAGACCTCTAGGTCTTTCCAATAGGGTAGGTCCCAAAATATAGATTTCTTCTTCCACATGGGTGCTTGTCCGTCAGTGTCATTCAGAACAGATTGTCCGCCAGGACCCTTTCCAAAGATTACTTCTAAATCCTTGACCATATCAAGTATATCATCACCAGTACGGAGTACAGTCTTCTTCCGTTGATCTGCCTCACCTTTGAAATGCTTGCCTTTCTTTCTTAAGGCATGCTTGGTCGGAAGAAATTGACGATGTCCCAGGTACACATTCTTCTTGCATTTGTCCAAATATATACTTTCAGTCTCATCTAAATAGTGCGTGCATGCGTTGTATCCCTTGTTTGTTTATGCTGAAAGGTTACTAAGAGCAGGCCAATCATTGATGGTTACAAACAGCAACACTCGTAGGTTAAATTCCTGCTGTTTGTGCTCATCCCACACACGTACACCTTTTTTATCCCACAGGTGTAAAAGTTCTTCAACTAATGGCCTTAGGTACACATCAATGTCATTGCCAGGTTGCTTAGGGCCTTGGATGAGATCATAATGAACTTCTGCTTCATGCACAGCCAAGGAGGAAAGTTATAGATACATAGAGTCATGGGCTAGGTGCTATGATTGCTGCTCTGCTCCCCAAAAGGATTAATGCCATCTACACTTAAACCAAACCATAAGTTCCTTGCGTCACCTGCAAAGTCCGGCCACTTTCTCTTGATTTTTCTCCACTGCGACCCATCAGCGGGTACTCTTAATTTCCCGTCTTTCTTACGATCTTCTTTGTGCCATCGCAACAACTTGGCATGCTCTTTGTTTCTGAACAGACGTTTCAACTATGGTATTAAAGGAGCATACCTCACCACCTTGGAAGGAACCCTCTTCCTGGGGCGCTCGCCCTCAACATCACCAGGGTCATCTCGTCTAATCTTATACCGCAATGCACCACATACCGGGCATGCATTCAAATTCTCGTACTCCTCACAGCGGTAGAGGATGTAGTCATTAGGGCATGCATGTATCTTCTGCACCTCTAATCCTAGAGGGCAGAGAAACTTCTTTGCTTCGTACGTACTGTCAGGCAATTCGTTATCCTTTGGAAGCTTCTTCTTCATTATTTTCAGTAGCTTCCCAAATCCCTTGTCAGATACACCATTCTCTGCCTTTCATTGCAGCAATTTCAGTGCGGTACCGAGCTTTGTTTTGCCATCTTCCCAATTTGGGTAGAGCCCTTTTTTGTGATCCTCTAACATGCGATCAAACTTCAACTTCTCCCTTTCACTTTTGCATCCTCTTTGTGCATCAACAATGACCCGGCAAAGATCATCATCGGGCACATCTGGTGCCTCTTAATCTTCAGCTTCCCCTGTTGCAGTATCACCGTATTCAGGGAACATAGGATAGTTGTCATCATCCTCTTCTTCTTCGTTGTCTTCCATCATAACCCCTCTTTCTCCGTGCTTGGTCCAAACATTATAGTGTGGCATGAAACCCTTCTGACGCAGGTGGAAGTGAAGGGTTTTTTAGTCAGAGTAATCCTTCGTATTCTCACAAACAGTAAATGGACAATACATAAAACCATTCTGCTTGTTTGCCTCAGCCACATCAAGAAAATTATGCAGGCCCGTAATGTAGTCGGAGGTGCGTCGATCACCGTACATCCATTGCCGTTTCATCTGCGTGCATAATATAATTAAGTATATCAAAAACCAGTACAGAACATCATGAATAGAGAAATGACCAAATTAAAGTTCATCATCACATTAAAACCAAAGTACAGTAGTGATCAAATGTTATTACTGAAAAAATAAATACATAAAGTTCATACATAGTTCTCATAGAACAACATACAGCTCTCTAGAGTATCTAATTAAAACATACATTGAAACTAACATACAACTATGTAAAACATTTAAATGCAACAACAAATGCGATCAAAATCGCAACTAAGGTAACAATTGATCCAACAGCATAATGATACCAAGCCTCATTATCAATGGCATATTTTCTAATCTTCAAACGCATTGCATCCATCTGGATCTTATGTACATCGACGACATCGGCAACATGCAACTCCAAGTTCATCTTCTCTTCTTCAACTCTTTTCAATTTTTATTTCAAATAATTGTTTTCTTTTTCAACTAAATTTAACCTCTTGACAATAGGGTCGGTTGGAATTTCCGGTTCACATACCTCCTAGATAAAGTCATCTATGTCAAGTTGGTTGGCATAATTGTCATAAACACTAAATGAAACAAATAGTTATAGAAAATAATATACCACATCCGAATCATAGACTGGACGAGAGCCGACGGGGGCGGATACCAAAACCATGGCACTATATAATAACAAACAATAATACAAGTAAGAAAATTATACAAATAGATATATAAATCATACAAGTAAGAATATTTTCTTTAAAAAAGCTAAGAACAAGAGGCTCACCACGGTGGTGCCGGCGACGAGATCGGCGTGGGCGATCGACAGCGGTGAGGACAGGGACGGGGATGGGATGGCACCCTACACATGTGCAAACTAAGAAGTTAGTTTGAGCTCAAGTTGTGCATCTAAATCAAATAAAGTCATACATACACTCCTCCACTAAAACCCACAAACCACACTAATACTAGAGCATTTGAAATGAGCTAAACTAGCAGTGAGAGATGAAAGGATGAAGTTGCTAACCTTTTTAGAACACTTGGATAGTTGGTGCACCACCAAACCTAGACAAATCTTGGGGAAAATGGAGCTTGGAGGTCGAGCTTGGAGGAAGAACAGAGGAGAAATCTTAAGTGTGGCTCTGGCATTTCATCGAACACCTCATGTGCATATATAGGCAAAAAACAGAGTAGCCCACACCTCCACCCTTCCACGGCTAAAAAACAGAGGAGAGGGGGGGGCGTGGACATATATAGGCAAAACTTTAGTCCTGGTTTGTATATAAAACCAGGACTAATGGCCTACCCTTTAGTCCAGGTTCCATACACCAACTGGGACTAAAGGGGTTGCGCCAGGAGCGATGCCCTTTAGTCCCGATTGGTGGCTGGAACCGGGACTAAAGGTCCTAGCCGAACCGGGACTGATGCTTGGCGAGGCCCGGCTGGCGTCCTAGCCTCTCGAACCGGGACTGATGCTCCCATTAGTCCCGGTTCATAACAAGACCGAGACTAATGCTCTGATCTGGCCAGGACCAAAGCCCTGTTTTCTACTAGTGAAGCTGTGTTGGCAACCCAACGGTCATAATGGGAAACCCCCTTACATGTGGGTAAAGAGTATAACCTCTGCAGAGTATAAAACCTATTTGAATAGCCGTGTCCACGGTTAAGGACTATAGTGAGGAGAGGTCAAGAGTCAGTCTATAAGTCGGTCTACGGAGGAAATAACAACTCTAAAATATTGAGGAGAATTGCTATTGATTATTTTGCTGATTATAACATTACTGTGGACTAACCTATCTTCTTATATACTGTCAGAGTATCTTCTGGGAAGGTTCTACCTCCTGGATACTCTGTTATTTGCTACAATTTCGGTATTTACTTGCCCTTCTTTTCTTGTTTGATTTAAAGCCCTTTATGAGACGTCGCGAAGATATCCGACTGTGGCATTAATTTTTTTTCTCTTGGGATTCTTTTGGGACGGTTCTACCTCCTAAGAATCTCAACTTCATTTGTGGTGGCTACCTGTCTGAGACGTCGCAAAGATTCCCGACTAGTTGGCTATTTCATTTTATCGTTTCCCTTGTTCAGCCTCCTTTATGAGACGTCGCGAAGACGCCTGACTGGATGGTCAGTTTGCCTGCCACTTTTCTGAGACGTCGCACTGACGCCCGACTAGATGGTGATTTAAATTCTTTCTTTCTCTTGGATTTTTTTTGGGATGGTTCTACCTCCAAGAATTCCCACCTTCTTTTCTTTCTCTCTGAGATTCTCTTGGGACGGTTCTACCTCCTGAGGATCTTGTTTAT
The DNA here is from genome assembly GCA_011799875.1 of Thinopyrum elongatum. Classification (NCBI taxonomy): domain Eukaryota; kingdom Viridiplantae; phylum Streptophyta; class Magnoliopsida; order Poales; family Poaceae; genus Thinopyrum; species Thinopyrum elongatum. The sequence continues at coordinate 697,753,240 of CM022303.1, forward strand.
TATTCTATGCTTGTTAATATATATTTGACTAACCCTTGGTTCATGTGTAGATATAATATTCTTCTATGATCACATCCTGATATCATGTTATTGTTACCTCTTGGTTTACTTGGACTTGTTTGATGTTATGCTTTTGTTGATATCGGATTTATGCTAGGAACGTTCGAAGGAAGTAATTGATATTGTTTTAATTTTTTTTATATGACCATGATTGAGTTGAAGTTGGATTTAACTCGCAAGGTTATGACCTCCTCAAATTTGTGTATGGTTGGATTAGTCAATAAAAAAAAATTCTGGTTATGCCTTAGGGACGGAGTAGTAAATACCACCGGTCTGGAATTTAAGGTAACTTGCCAAAAGATGAGTAATAACATACCTTTATTTGTGTGTCTCATTTGGAATGACATCATGCTTGGTTGATATTACGTCCTGTCACAATAATACTCATCTGCTTGAAATTTTATAGCATATGCACTTGGCCTCCTAGCATTATATCTTTTGTCTATGATGTCTTGCGAGTACATTCAACGTAATCACCTAGATTATTGATTGGCTAGATTATGGAGATGAGGTGCCAGCCTAGGAGCCGAGTTTGTGACCATGTGATCTGGGAGTGCTCCCAGTCAGCCGTTCCTGTGGGAGTGAGGCCTCTCCCGTGTTAGTGGTGTTTTAGTTGCTTCCGATGTCCGCTGCTAGAAACCTCTGTTGTAAAATCTTTAGACCTTTGCGGTCTTGTATTTGAACCTTGTATGGCATGGTGGTCTGTATGAAGACCGTGTCCACCAGTTTTAAATGATCTTGGGGCTGGTGATGACACGAGGGTAATTCTAAAATTTTATTCCGGAATGCTGCCCCGACAAACAGTGACGGGAGAAAAGAACTACGTCGGGGTGACTCGATGTCTCCAATGTTATTTAACATTGTTGCTGACATGCTGGCTATTCTGATTTAACGTGCCAAACACGACGGTCAAATTGTAGAAGTGGTGCCACACCTTGTTGATGGGGGCCTCTCTATTCTGCAATATGCTAATGATACGATTTTTTTTATGGAACATGACTTAGATAATGCCCAAAACCTGGAACTCTTTCTTTCATCTTTTGAGCCATTGTCGGGTCTTAAAATTAACTTCCATAAAAGTGAATTGTTTCGCTTTGGAGAAGCCAATGAGGGGTTGCTCAGTACGCTGACCTATTTGGTTGTGCGCAATGCCAATTTCTGATTAAATATTTTGGAATTCTGATTCATTATCGGCCTCTCACTAATGCGGAGTGGAAACCTTTAGAAGAGCGCTTAGAGAAATGGTTGAGCAGTTGGAAAGGCCAGTTGCGCTCCATTGGAGGACGACTGGTCTTGATCAATTCTGTTCTCACAAATATGGTTCTCTACATGCTCTCATTTTTTAACTTCAAAAAGGGGTCTTGCAAAGGCTGGATTATTTCAGATCCGGATTCCTTTGGCAAGGAGATGGTGAAAAGAAAACATATAGCCTAACAAAATGGAGCATGGTTTGTCGGCCGAAAGACCAAGGTGGTCTTGGCATTCATGACCTCCAGGTCAAGAATGATGCCTTATTTAGTAAATGGTTGCTCAAACTACATACTGAGGTTGGCGTTTGGCAAACCCTGTTGCGCAATAAGTATATAGGCCAAAAAACCATATCTCAGGCATATTGAAAACCTGGGGATTCACATTTCCATGCTGGTCTGATGGCGGCAAAGAAACATCTTTTTTGCTTTGGATCTTTCGCGATAAAGGACGGCTCAGAGATACGTTTCCGGGAGGACAAGTGGCTAGAAAATGCCACTCTTCGGGAACAGTATCCAACCTTGTACCGCATTGTTCGTGATAAGAATGATATTCTTGCGCATGTGCTCAGTTCATCTCCGTCGGATATATCATTCAGGCAGGATTTGATTGGCCCCCGTCTTGTGTCATGGCAACATCTTCTCTCCCGATTGGAGTCGATTAGCTTGACACAAGGACGGGATGTGTTTCACTGGAATCTCACCACATCTGGGTCCTTCACAGTCGACTCTATGTACTATGCACTCACGCACTCAAAGATTCCAGTGGACAATAATAATCAAATCTGGAAGTCGAAGATTCCACTAAAAGTTGAATTTTTTTTTGAAACTATGATGATTTTTATAGCAAATTTGGAAACTATACGGCCAAATGAAATTTTTTTCAGAACTATGACCCCGTCAGCTTCTGGAAGGCCAAAGTGGTAGTTTTTGGTCAACCGGTGGCCGAAATGAGCTCTTCGGTCAGCTATTGGCCGAAGACGGGGGGAGTGGGCCGAAGAGCTGGCTGTCGGTGGGCTGCCGACCGAAGTGGCTCTCTTCGGCCAACCAGTGGCCGAAAAGGGGGTCTTCGGCCAACTAGAGGCCGAAGAGGTCGGGATAAGCCCCAGCGAGCCTGAACGGCGTCTTCTTGCTCTCTCTGTTCGTCCATCCTCTGTCTCTCATTTCTCTCTCTTTCTCTCACGAGCCCGCGTCGATCTCCTCGGTGGTCTGTCCATTTTAGCATCCAAGCCACAAAAAGAGTAGATTGTAGCCATCCCCGGCGGGCTACGGTAATTTTTTTTTGAATGGGATAGTTTTTTTTTTGCTCGTAGAAGTGAGGTCAGGAGGAGGCATGGTGGAGGTGGTTCAGCCATGGTGGAGGTGGTTGTGAGGAGGAGCTGCTGCTGGGGAGGAAGAGGTGGTGAGGAGGAGGAGGTGCGGCTGAGTTGAAGAGAGGAGCAAGAAGCAGTGGAACACGCGTCAAAGGTATAACCATGTCGTAACAAATTTTCTCTGAGTTGTAGAGTTTAGTTAGTGTAGATAAGTCATATTGCGTACTCCTAGTGTAAATTTGTATGTGCTGGCATTTTAGCGGTTAGTTAGTGTAGCGGGTAATATTTTTGTTCATCGTGATTAATGAGAAGATAAAACATCTGACAGGTGAAAATGTCTGAATCAGTAAATTTGTCTGTGCATGCATTTTAGCGGTTAGTTAGTGTAGCGGGTAGTAATTTTGTTCGTCGTGATTATTGAGTAGATGGAAATGTCTGACTGATGAAAATGTCTAAATCAGTAAATTTGTCTATGCTGGCATTTTAGCGGTTAGTTAGTGTAGCGGGTAAGAATTTTGTTCGTTGTGATTAATGAGAAGATGAAAATGTCTGACAGGTGAAAATGTCCGAATAAGTAAATTTGACTGTTTACTATGGCTCTGGTAATGTTTGATACAATGAGTTGGGGGTTGATCTTAGCGAGTATAAAAATGGCGTCATGACACTTCCTCATCCGGATAGACTGGACATTAGACAGTTGAAGTACTGGTTGACTACTAGTTTTGGGCTGGATCCTGAAGTATGTTCTGTCAGTATTCATGCATTATGGACCAAATCCAGTAAAAATGTCAAGTGGGAGTTGATGCCGATAGACAGGAGCCAGCATTGGTTGACGCTGTTAAGTCGTTGCCGAGACCGAAGAATCCACCCATATGCCCTTGTGCAACCTGTGGCGAAGGAGGAGAATACCGTACAACTCCACGTGGGGTATGAACCCAGCCATGGCAGTGAAGTGGCTAACGAGATTTGTTTATCTGGGTCACAACCACTGGATGTGGATGGTAGCCAACCTGAGAAAGAGTCAGACTACATGCCACACAATATGTGTGGTCATGATACTGGGCAGAGTAGTCAGTCGATAATATTGGCGGAGGATCTAGATTCTGATGGGGATGAGGAAGAGGAGGAAATGTTGAGGGTGATGGAGGAAGAGGACGAGGATGGATTGGCGGAGGATGTGGATTCTGAAAATTCGGAGGATGAAGTGGAGGTATCGATTCCTTTTGCATGGGATCAGGACATATCCACCGGTCTTACAGTCAACGATGGCCATGAGGTTCCATGGCAGTATAACCAGAACCAAGTCTAGATAGGGGCTATGTTTGATACAAAGGAAAAATTGAAGTATGCGGTGATCAAGTTGGCTATGTCTACGCAGATGGTTTTCCGGACACACATTTCAAGTCCAACAAACTATACCGTGAAATGTGTTGATACAGGTTGTCCTCGGAAGTTGCACGGGCATGACCCGAAGTATAACATCCACTGGGTTATGACTGATGTCGTCCCACATAAATGTGTCAGGAGAAACCTTTTGGTGAATCATCCAAACCTGACTTCAACTCTCATTGTGCAACTCATGTATACTGAGATAGTGCAGAAGAAAGACATGGAAGCAAAACACATCCAGACAGCAGTGAAGGTCAGATGGAATTATGACATTCCTTATGGGAAGGCTTGGAGGGCTAAGCAGAAGGCTATGGAGGAAAGGTTTGGGACGTTCATTGACTCATATGATAATGTTGTCCGTCTCCTTGACATACTGAAGGAGAGGAATCCTGGCACTTATGTTAACATACAACACACGAGGTTGGAGAGTATACCAGATTTCAAGGTGTTGAAACGAGTATTCTTCTCTTTCGCTATGTGCATCGAAGCTTTCCGGCATTGTCCTCATGTGATGTTTGTGGATGGTACATTCCTCACTGGTCAGTACAAAGGGCAAATCCTGACTGCTATTGGTGTTGACGGGAACAATCAAATCATCCCACTTGCCATGGCATTTGTGGAGGGTGAGAACTTTCCGAGCTGGGTATGGTTCTTCCGGCAAGTGAAAATTGCGATCGTGAAGGACAGACCAAACGTGTGTGTCATTCATGACAGACATGCTGGTATATTGAAGGCCGTGAAGCCACTAAGAAATCCAACAGAAGTAGAACGAACACCTTGGAAGGACTTGCAGAGCCGGTGGTGCATGCGCCATCTTGGGGCTAATTTTTTCTCACAGTTCAAGAACAAGCGGTTGATGAACTTGTTCAAAAAATTATGCAAGCAAAACGAGCAGCGTAAATACCATTTTATTTGTTCAAAACTTGATGAGTTTACTAAGAAGCAGGTCAGTGCCAGGAAGAAAATGAAAGCAGATCAGGTTAAATTAGCAACACTCATGGCGGAGCTAGAGGAGCCAGTAGGTCTTTGTGACTTGCTAGAAATTGACCCTCCCAATACTAAGAGAAAGAAGGGAAGGATAAAGAAATTTTCTGAATGGATAGAGAAAGAGCCTCCCGTGAATTGGTCGTTGCTACATGACACCCATGGAGCTAGGTATGGCCACATGACAACCAACCTTGCAGAGGTGTATAACTTTGTACTCAGAGGGAGTAGAGCATTGCCACTCACAGCTATTGTGGAGGCTGTATTCCATGGCACTTTGAGGTATTTCAGAGAAAGGCACGAGTTAGCAAAGAAGCATATTGCAGATAATCACAACACACCTTATTGTAGCCGTGTCATGCAGTACATGGCAAAGAAGATAGAGAAAGTAAAGAAGCACACTGTCAGACTCATAGGTAATCAGGAAAGGAGGTATGAGGTTCAGCTTCCTACCAATGGTTTTGGTTCTGCAAATGAGGTGAAGATGCACGAGGTAAAAATTGGAACGGAACTTTATCCAACGTGTGAGTGTACATGCAACAAACCGAAGTTGTTGCACCTACCTTGCTCACATGTGTTGGCTGCCTGTGGCCAGATTGAGTTGGACGCCATCTCCTTCGTGTCCCCATATTATTCAAAAGAGGCAGTACTCAATGTCTAGACCGGTGAGATGACAGGGTTTAGAGTCGTCGGCAATTTTAACAAGGTAAACGACGATGAGAGAGTATACATCCCGGATCCTGCTCTTCGGCGCACAAGCAGGGGTAGATGTAAGGTCAAATGCATCTGAAACGATATGGACCAATCTGAAGCTGGTGGAGCAACCAGACATTGTTTGCTCTGCGTGGCTTATGGGCATAGGATGAAATGTTGTCCCGACCTCAAGAAAGACGGTGCTTCCACATCGACGAGTGCGACAACAGGAGCAAGAGGCGGACATGGTCGAGGCAGTCGAGGACGAAGGGGAGGACGAGGAAGAAATAACTCACAAGCTATATAATTTGTGAGGACTAGGTGAAACTTATTATTATGTGTCGGACTACGAGAAAATGGCGGACTATGTTTTAATTTGTAATATGTCGGACTATGTTTTAATTTGTAATATGTCGGACTATGTTTTAATTGCATGTTAGATTTGTTGTTTTAATTGCAGATATGTCTTTGTATCCATCGCTTGATGGTAAGATTGAAAGATGTCACCGGGCTGCACTTATGCAAGTGGGCAAGAAGTTAGACGTGTTGATCACTCGCACACCAATGACTAACTGGATGATACACCCTTTATGGCTTAATAGGTATGTGTACATATAATGACTTACATGTTTAACATACTTTTGATACCCACTAACTGTATGCTACATTCTATTTATTTTGTAGGTTAAGTTGTATCTGAGACGTTACCGGCATAGCACGAGGATCTACTTGGTTCCACCAGCTGCTCCTGATCAGATGGACGCCCCTCTCACCAGCGATATGTTCCCAACTGCCTCTGTTGTGGGAACCAGACACCACGTGGTACGTGCCATGGTTCTCATATGTGTAGTTTTATCATAACCTGAACATATACAATTGGTTAACTCTTCATGTACAGAGTGACTTGACAGTCGAGGCGCGAGAGCAGGTTTCCGCTTTAATGCGGCGGGTTGAGAGGGGGGTACTATCCCAAAGCCAGAGCACCTCTCATGGTTGAGGCGTTTTGATGAGAAGCTACGAGGGATTTACGCAGCTGTTACATGTAGACGATCTTCGGATGTTGCGGATCCTCGTCCAGCACATCATCCCCCATGTCCCTCTGTGCAGCGTTCAGAACCACAACACTCTGTGCAGTGTTCAGAGCCACGCCACTCTCTGCAGCGTTCACAGCCATGCCACTCCGTGCAGCGTGTAGACTCCTTCACAACCAGGGAGCTCGTCCTGGCATCAGCCACCTCCTTCACAACCAGGGAGCTCGTCCTTGCATCATCAAATGGAACTAGGTAACACTACTTTGTACATTCTTTTAAACATTGTAGTTTCGTAAATCAATTTTACATGTTTTACTATACTGCAGGCGGCAACCAGTCGCAACAGTTCATGCATTCAGTGAAGTCACCGATACTTAGTGGTGCTGGATGTGGATTAGAGGGCTACGGCGATGATGATGACGATGCTGCATACACTTATGACTTCTCTCAGACAGTGTTTCACACTCCACCACCAGCAGCGACGCAGGAGACACAGACCGTGTCAGACGATGTTATCTACGGTCGTGGTCACCATGAGGCTCGCCCACCGCCTGAGCGCTTATCGCCTTCTGGTCCTCGCCCGAGGAAGACCCAGATTCGTCGTCGTCCCCAGCAGTGATATGGTTATCTATGTATTAGTCATTATCTATGTTAGTTTCAGACTTTTCTCATGTGTGAGTCATTATCTATGTATGAGACATGCTTCATGTATGTGTTACTATCGCACTTGCTTCTATTTGATCAGGGGACATATATCTACCTATGTATGCGAGAGACATATTACTATTAATTCGCATTGTTATTCCAGTTACATTTCCAAAGAGACTGGAATAGATAATTAAGATACAAGTACATCTGAATTAAACGGTACGGCTGAACTTAAAAAATACAGCTTACAAACTACATGAAGGCATCATCATCATCCTCCGTCGATGCAGCATGCTTGCCCTTCGATGATGCGGCACTCTTGCCCTTCGATGATGCGGTACTCTTGCCCTTCGACGATGCGGGTGTCTTGGCCTTGATGCTCGGCATGAAAATATCATCTTCGACCTCGCTGTCTTGGGTCCATAAATAAGTATGTTCTGATGCAGCATTTAGGAATGCTTCACCCTTATGCTGTTGCTTCTTCCACTTTCCTTGCAACGTGAGAAGTTCTTTTCGTATCTCCTCAAAGGTCCTTGCAGGCCACCCGCACCTACTTAATACATGAGCCAACTCATTCAGTAAGGTGTCACTACTGAGGAGTTCGTCCCATGGAACTATCCTATTGTCTATCTTGAAATCGGGGCCAAGCTCAGAAGACATTTCGACATACTAGGGTGAAAACAACTACGATCGAAAGGATAATCGGACATCTTGACGAGACTACACTGACCTGCTTACCCTCCTTAGTGTGGAGGGGTTTTTATAGGTTGACAAGAGAAGATGGCGGGAGAGAATGGCGGGAGAGAAGGGCGGGAGAGAAAAAGGCGGGAGAGGATGGCGGGAGAGAATGGCGGGAGAAAATGGCAGAAAATGGCGGGGGGGGGATGGCGGGAAATAAAAATGGCGGAAGAAAATGGAGGGAAATAACAGCAGGAAAGAGTTGGCGGGAATGTCGGGAGAAAATGGCGGGAGATGTGGTGAGAGAGTATGGCGGGAGAGAATGGCGGGAGATGTGGCGGGAGAGTATGGCAGCATGCATCTTCGGCCAACGGTAGACTAAAGACCACTCTTCGGCCAACGGTTGACCAAAGACCACTCTTCGGCCGACGGTTGACCAAAGAGCATGCATCTTCGGCCAACGGTTGACCAAAGACCACTATTCGGCCAACGGTTGACCAAAGTTACTATTTTCGGCCTAGCTTGCCACTCTTCGGCCAACGGTTGACCAAAGAGCACTCTTCGGCCAATGGTTGGCTGAAAAGGCCCTCTTCGGCCAACACGCGGCCGATGGGGTCATAGTTTTGATTTTTATGCTTTAGGGTGTATAGTTTCCGAATTTGCTATAAAAATAATCATAGTTTCAAAAACAATTCCTAAAAGTTAAGATTTTCATGTGGTATCTTCAAAGGGGAGTTGTGCTAACAAAAGACAACCTCGCTCATCGCAACTGGCAAGGAACCAAGAAGTGTAGTTTTTCTACTCATGATGAGACAATCAAACACCTATTCTTCCGTTGCATGTTTGCGCGTTCTACGTGGTCAGTCATCCAAATAGCGTCCAATTTGTATCCGCTCACAAGTGTTGCTAATATTTATGGTCACTGGCTGGACGAAATTCCAAATAGGTTTAGAACACTAATAAGGGTGGGAGCGTCTGCCTTATTATGGTTGCTTTGCCTATGTAGAAATGATATTCTTTTCAATGGCAAAAAAATTTCTTCTTTGCAGGTTATTTTCCGTTGTACGCACTAGTTTCGGACGTGGTCTACGCTATATCGAACGGAGTACCAACCGCTGTTCAATGCGGTGTGTATGCTGTTGAAGCGGGTGGCCAAGGAGGTTTTTACCCAACATGGATGGCTGAATAATATCCGGATCGGTCCACCACCTCCTTCGACATAGATATAGTGTCTGATCCTATATGACTTTACCGTTGCCAATATGTTATTTTTCTTTTTTCTTCTGTCAGACTGCTGGTGTGGGTGTTATGCATCTTACCTATGCAGAGGACGTATGTTGCTCATCATGCTTTTATATCCGCTTGATGCTACATTTTAAGTTAATAAAAACGCCTATTATAAAAAAAAATTAGTTACGCCAGAAGCCCTGCCAACAACCACCCAGGATTAATTGAGAGAGCCTATGCGTCAGGTAACTGGATTTTTTTTCAGTTTCAGTCGAATTCTCCTGCTCATCTTCTTCCTTCTGTTCGCGTTGCTAATGTTCATTTTCTTCCTCCCACATGTTCGACCCGTCCACAGACGCCAGCCTAACTGCTTGTCTGGGTCGCCGCCTCCGGCGTGCCGCCAACGCCCATCCCTCAGTTAGATGGGGGAATTCTCTATATTCATCGATGTACACAGGGTGAGTTTATATACACTAGAGGTACACGAGGAAGAGGGAGAGACCCACACGATTGCACGTTACAACAGAATACAGATGAGTGCCGATCACGGCGCGCGTGGGAGCGTGGGCGAGCGCGTGAACCGGTCCTGGTTGTTGGCCTCCCAACCGTGACTCTGTAGCGGGTTTCCAACACCCTCTAACCCTGACACCATATCCGGCGACCAGCTGCACCACGTATCCGAACTCGTCGGTCCTTGCCTCTCCTCTGCGATGACACCGCGGCGAGCCGCGTCATCCCTGCCTCTGGCGAGGTCCTGGCGAGCCGTCGTCGGGGATGTTGCGGCAGGCCGCGGCGTCCCCGTCTCCGGCTCGGACGCTGACTTCTCTCTGCCACCTAGAATCGACTAAATTGATTTTTTTTTTCAGTTGCCTGTGAAACAAATAACTAATGCCGGATTTGTTTTAGAACAGCCGTTCCATCCAAATCTTCCACGTTGTGCGTACGACAATGGAGCGTATTGCTTTCCTTGGCAATCCGTTGGAACTCAACATCATCTCGAACATCGTATGGCGAAGTCAGCTCATGTAGACCGACAATAATTCAAGGATCTTGCTCATTTTTTGGGAACACATGTGTGTTCAAAATGTGAGCGCTAAGCCTCAAGTGGCTCAACTCACTCTCTTCCCCTGCAAGGGAGGGGTAGTTCCTACTTCCTAGGGAACAATCATGCTTTGTCTTGTCTATCGACTGAGTCTTGAAGAGCACCTTCAATTTTATGTTCTTCACTTATTTCTGAACAAAAAGTCGCACAACATATTGTCTATAGTTATGCAACTCACATTTCCATGAGGCTCTTCTAACTTTTATAATTTCTGAAATGATTGATAGACGTAGAGCATGCATAACCTGTGATTCGTAATAAATTCACTTGAAAATACTTGTCTTAAGCATTTAGAGTTGAATTATGATATTTTATCGGTTTGTCCTTAATAGAGGATACTATATATCTTGCTTAGTACTAGGAAATATACTTATTTTTAAATTAGGAAAATAAATTAATATTCGATTTAGCCAGAAAAGGGACACCTCACAAATAACTCATTTTTTAGTGCCTTCCCACACGGAAATCCAATTCGGCTCCCGGGAGCATAATCCAATTAATATTCGATTTACCAAAAATGTTTTTTATAAATGTAAAAAAATTTAAAAAAATGTCATGTGTTCATGGTCACATCCAAATGTTACCTGCCTGCGCAAACAAAAACATGTTGAACGCCAAATGTTACCTCCAAATTTGTTTTTTTCACCGACGAAACACTGCTACTCCGTTTCGCATGAAAATTGTCAAGCATGCTTGCGACACTAACATGAATATCCACTAGTAGAAAACAGGGCTTTCGTCACAGCCGGATCGGAGCATTAGTCCCGGTTGCATTATGAACCGGGACTAACGTGAGCATAGTCCCGGTTCGAGCGGCTAGGGCGCTGGGCAGGCATTAGTCCCGATTCAAATGGGACCTTTAGTCCCGGTTTGAGCCACGAACCGGGACTAAAGGGTGCGATGCCCTTTAGTCCCGGTTCGTGGCTCAAACCGGGACTAAAGGTTAGACCTTTAGTCCCGGTGAGCCAGGACTAAAGGTTAGACCTTTAGTCCCGGTTTGAGCCACGAAGACCGGGACCTTTAGTCCCGGTTTGAGCCACGAACCGGGACTAAAGGTTAGACCTTTAGTCCCGGTTCGAGCCACGAACCGGGACTAAAGGGGTTGAGGCTTTAGTCCTGGTTGGTGGCTCCAACCGGGACTAAAGGTTACACCTTTAGTCCCGGTTGGAGCCACGAACCGGGACTAAAGGGGTTTTGAAATTTATTTTTTGTTTTTCCATTTGTCCTTTGTGTTTAGTTTCTGTTTTAAATTGCTTATATCTTTTAGGATATTTGATGTTTTTGAGTGATTATTTTTGTATTAGATTCAAAACTTTGTCTAGTTTCTGTTTGTGCCCTTAGTTTTCAAATTTGAATGATTTAAATATGAATTTGTTCAAATTTGCTTCAAACCCTAGATTGTGAATAATTTGAGTTTAAAAATAATTTTTAATTTAATTCTTTTTGCTCCTAGTCACATGTTAGATTGTTGTCACAGTAAGATTTATTTGGTTATTTTTAGAATAATTTATATTACAATTGTAATTAAAACAGTACTGTTTTGCTTATATAGTTGTTTTAGTCCTTTGATTGTTGTTTTCAATTATTTTTAGTTAGTTCTTTATGTAGATTTTAACATGTTGTAGTATGCTTCTGTTAGACAACAGTAGATAAATTTTTATAATTAATTAATATTAATTTTGCTAAAGTTTTGTATTAATAGTTGTTTAGCCTTTAATAATAGTTGATAGAATTAGTTTTGCTATATTAAAAGTAATTCTTTTTGCCACTTTAATAGAACATGACTCTGACTTGATTAACCTTAGTTGTGACTTTGGCTGGGACGGTGCTAGCAGATGTAGTCGACGGTAGGATTGGATGGACACCATCCCGAAATAAAGAGGTTCAAACTCTACCCCCCACCTGTATCGCCATTTCAGTTTTGTAAAAAACAAAATAAAAGGATAAAAACTTCAAAAATTAAAATCCTTCGAGATGTAGTTATGTTACTACATCTACTAGTTAGGAAAATTAAAAAACTTAAATTTGGTTATGAAAAAGTAAAACGGCCATATCTCTTGCATACGATGTCGAAAAAAAAATGCATAATATATCAAAAAAATCAGCACGAAAATCCGCATCCGATTTCGACCGCCAAATGCGGTTTCGCAAATTTTAGAATCCTCAAATTCTTAAAGGAAAAAAAGTTATGCTCAAATTTCAATTTTTTTTAATTTTTGTTAAATCTGGTCAAACTGTGGTCAAACTATGGTCAAACTACTTATTCAAGAAATATTAGTGTTACTAAATAATTATTTTAGCTTTTTTGAATTTTGGTCAAACTGTGGTCAAACTATGGTCAAATCTGGTCAAACTATGGTCAAACTACTTATTCAAGAAATACTAGTGTTACTAAATAATTATTGTTTTTTAGAATAATAGTTTCAAACTCAAACGGTGCTTAATGCTAAAGTTCAACTCCTAAGTGTTAATAGGATTGACAGCTTAGTATTGTCAGGGCTTTCCCCTTCCCACGCCACAAGTGGCACGTTCAAAGTGAGTGCACCTGCATGGATGCCTCCCGTGCACCACGTATCGCTCTTAGGGAGGGAGTCCTAGTGGGAGAGGGCTAAGCTTTTTTCTGGCCTTTTTTGTATATTTAAATATAGAAATGCAATAAGTTTTGAATGGGGGCTTCAAATGTTTTCATCGCCGTGTTCCTTGTGTCGAAGTCTTTAAAACTATCTACGGGTAACCATTAAGGTGGATATATCAACACATTTGCTATACTCGAGGCAGGAGGCTGGTTTTTTTTAGCCTAGTCGACCTCAAACCTCAAGAGGCGGTGAACTGAGGCAGAAGCGCGGACTAAGTAGGAGTGATGATGACACCGAAGCTGGGGGAGGAGACCTCATCCCGAGTGGTTAGGGTGCGAGGCGAAGCCACTAGCGAGACGACAACGGTGACAGTAGTGCAGCTGAGAAAGGAGACCTTGCCAGAGTTGAGATTTTTTTGTTTTTTGTTTTGAGAAAGCCAGAGTTGAGACTTAGGGTGGGGGATTAGGGTCGAGGGCCACCGCCACCACATTCAATGATGTTAAAGGCCAACTCTTTTTTTCCCGCAAATAAATATATAAATAGGCCAACTGTTTTCGAAAGGCTGGGCTGGGCGGGTAAGTATTGCCATTTTGATTTCCATTTTAGCTGGGCTGATTTCGCCAATAAAGCCCATGTCGTTATCTCAGTCAGCCCATCCTCACTGCTAGTGTATTTCCTCGCCCTGCTCTCTCGCCTGTTCGTTGACCCGAGGTGCGCTTCTTCTTCCCCAAATCCGACGCCGGCCCACAAAGCCACATGGCCAGAGTACTCTCTCCGGCCAGGGTGTTCAAGCTCGCTAACGGCGGCGGGACAGGTTTCCTGGTGATGCTCTTCGTGGCGACTTCGGAGGCGTCGTTGTTCCTTTGTTTTCGTTGTCTCTGGATTTCTTCGTGTGAGCTGGGTTGGGACAGCTGTTCCCTTCGTTTCCTCTCTGTGTGCGTATCTGTAAGCTTAGTTTGTTTTCCTTACCAGCGAATACAGATATGTGTTCCTCAAAAAAATATATATATATATCCGATGCCGGCGACGACGGAGCTGGCTACGAGCGGGTGCAATGCGTTGAGCTTCTCCGGCGGCGAAGACCAAATTAAAATCCCAACACAATTAGTGGTGCCCGTTTCACGATTTTGCACCGATTGATTAACAGGGATGGAGGGTTTGTTGATTAACACGCAACTAAAAATGAAATTCCCTAATTTCCCCATGTGTTAATGCTCACCTAGCCTATAGCTGGGCCATAACATGCATGCCACCCTAATCTCAAGTTGTTAAATCTGAAGTATGGTCTCTTAATTTGGTCTTCCTAATTACAAGTAAAATTAGAAGTCAACCGATCTCGCCCATACTTTAGGTTCTCTCACCTAGGTAGCGTACGTGGTTACCGAGGCCGGATCTATCAGCTATCACGCGCATCCGCCTATTCTGCTGTAATTCGAAAAAAAAAGCCAAATGTGCTGTAAAGTTGTACACTTGTAAATCATTCACCCTGTACACCAATAAGGCCTGCTTGGGGGTTAAGTAGTATTCTACTTTTGTAAATTTTTTGAGAAGAATTCTTCACACTAGACCTATAGTAATTTACAGGGGTATTGAGTCCAGAACTAGTCCTCCAAACAGCCCCTAAAACGTCTTCATACATCGGTATTTCATTTCCCTACTAAACTGGTGTTAACGATGCTTTTTTACCCAATGCTCTGTTAACGACCAGATTAGACCGGCGCGGTGACGTTGCTCGATGCTCTGTTTTCCTCTTCAGTTTCGTCAGGCCGCTGCTCGCGCGCCTCTCTGCCACCGCTGGTCGTAACAGAAATAGAGCATCAGGTAAATGGCACAACATCAGTCTCTATCCTACCATCGAAATGGTCGACACTTGGAATGAATCATTGGATGTGTAGTGCTAAATCTGTGGAGAGCTTGACTACTGTTCCATGCATGTTGGTTGTGTACAGCTCTGGACCCTACCGTGAATTTCTTGTTCATCCATCAGCAGAGGTGGATGGAGCATGCGTGGCTGCCTCGGCAGATCGATCAACTGCCAGTATAAACAAACAGGAGGAGGAAAGTTGTGTTAAGCTTCATAGATTGGCATAGATTTGACCACACGAACAGAGGAAGTTTCAGGAGTAACTTATTTGGTGCGCTTGCAAGCACCAACAGACTAACGTTCAGGCATACTGGTTTCCAAGGAATAGGATGAATCAGATTAAAGGGCTGTAGGAATAAGCAGAAGTTTGACTAGGAGGGTACCTGCATCATTCGGTTGCCTCTCGACCTCATCGCCCCCCTCAGAACTGCCATTGGAAAGTTTAAAATATTTTATGTCATGTTGAAGCCTGATCTTGGTGCTCGGGTGTCCTGGAGAGACGCTGATGGCATTCGTCAAGATAGCCTCCGTGCCGGCAGCCCGTCTTTGTGATTCTTTGTCCGCTCCCTCAAAGCAAATATCGACGTCGACTTGCCTGAGATTCCGCAGGTGCTCCACGCCTTCAATGGTCAAGGGGCCGTCACGCTCCGCTCCACGCTCGTGGATTTGCAGATGCAACTCTTGGAGTTTGGGCATCGCCCCTGCCATTAAGGTTAGGCATGGGGCGAAGCACGTGATTCTAAAACATTTGAGAAGCTGGAATGCCACCACACCATCACGGATGACAATCCTTGTTCCCGGGGATCTTGGTATCCACAACCACAGGTGCAGTAGATTAGGTAACCCTGCCAGCAAATCAACGTCCTCCTGCATCAGCTTCTCAACAACAATTCCCAACACGCACAGCTTTTGGTGTTGACCGGTCCAAACTGGAACCCTTGGAAACATCCAAGTTGCTGCAATATGGAGTTCCTCAAGATTGCTCTCAGTGTTGCTAGTGCATGGAGAACCCAATTTAACAAAAGGAGGAGGTAATATCTTACTACATGACCAAAGATGTCTCAGATTGCACCTGAGGAGTTTGGCCACCGAACACCAGAAAATGTTTGTAAGAAATCCACGTTGGCTGGCAGTATGTTCAACATCATCGCAACAAAAAGTAAGATGTCTAAGATTTGTAAGTTCACTGAGACCTGCTAAATTATCCACCGAGTTCATGTGCACATCAGAGTTCTCCAGAGTATGTAGGGCCTTCATCCTACGAATTCCATCAGGTAGCTTTGTTCCCATAGGAACATGCAGATGCAACAAGCAAGGCAAATGAACAATATCAGATGGCATGGCAGCAGTAATATCCGTATCCAATATCAACATCAGTATCTCCAAATGTTTTAGGTCTCCAATTAGGGTTGGTAGAATAAGGGTTGACATCTGTTTTTCGTGGCTGCAGATTCTCAAATATCTGAGATGAAATAGTTTACAGATTGGTGTAAGGTCAATCCTGTCACCCATGTGAGCACCCTGGCAATTCACATTCAGAACTCCAATTGAGGTTGGCAGAATAAGGGTTGACATCTGTTGCTAGCGGCTGCAGATTCTCAAATATCTGAGATGAAATAATTTACAGATTGGTGTGAGGTCAATCCTGTCACCCATGTGAGCACCCTGGCAATTCACATTCAGAACTCGGATGGACTTGAGTTGATACATAGAAAAGTCGAAACGGTACTTGCCAAAAAGTGCAAGAGATCGAATATGCGGCATGCTTAAGCTTGCTTCTACTGTGCCTCCATTCGCTCCAGAATCCAACTGAAGGGAAATTCTACGAACCTTGCTCTGCAATGCTGAGCTCATGCTCTGTAGATCATCTACCTCACTAAGAAACTTCTCTTCTTCCGACTTGAGTCTGATTAGATCAAGAATCATATCATGAACTTTACAGTCGTTGACCTGTCCATTGTACCTAATATGTGTAGGTTGGATCATGCTCCTATTCACAAGCTCATTAAAGTAACTTTCAGCGACCTTATTTGCATCCTGGCCATGTACTTTAGAGATGAAACTTTCAGCCTCCCATTCCCTCAAAAGATTTCTCTTCATAATAATGTAATCCTCTGGATACATGGCAATATATAGCAAACATGATTTGAGACGATGAGGAAGATTGTTGTAGCTAAGGTTCAACACCTGTCTCATGCCCTCCAAAGTCGGATCTGTTCTCAGATTTGAGCTTAAAGAATTGCACACATGCTTCCATTTAGGAAACGGCCATTTATCCCGGTTCCAGAGGCCCTTTAGCCCCGGTTCTGGAACCGGGACTAAAGGGTCGGGACTAAAGCCCAAAACCTTTAGTCCCGGTTCGCTTACGAACCGGGACAAAAGGGGCTCCACGTGGCCGCTGCGGGGCGCCCAGGCAGGAGGACACCAACCGGGACCAAAAGGCATCCACGCGTGTCAGCAGCTGGCAGGAGCTGGAGTTTTTGTTTTTGATTTTTTTAAAGGGGGGGTTTAGGGGTTTTGGAGCGTTAATTTAGAGGTTTCATATTGTGTTAGCTAGCTAATAGAGAGAAGTGACCTCTTTTATCTCCGTGATTGGTCGACGCTAGCTACGATACGTATAGAGAGAACTCGACACGCTAGCTAGTAAGCAAATGAAGGAACCATTAAGTACACAAGATCGTCATGAACATATACAGAGAGAAGTGACCTCTCTTTCTCCGAGAGATTGGTCGAACAACAAGTTTTCGTATATCTATCCGACGCTACCAGCTACATATATACAATATAAGATCTGTTACAATCCCTAACATCTAAAATCTATATCAATTTCCACATGGTATTCTCCGGCTTTATGTATGACGTGGTCAAGAAAGAATCCCGCCAATTCCTCTTGAATTGCTCGTATGCGATCATGTGGTACGAGTTCATCCCGCATCTGCCACATCTAATTTAAAGAAGGGGGTCAATACATATATATGAATGAAACTCAACACAAATGATGATAACAAAATAAAATTGTGAATATTATTGTTTACGTACTTCATATTGTTTTTCAGAGTAGCCCCGCTGAGAGGTCATCGCGTTGTAGATGAACTCGCAAACGTAGTATCCATAAAAATCATTCCTGGCTTCCTGCCACAAGCACTTTATGAGAAATAGAGTTCAATCAAACTCATAATCAAGCATGATAAATGGTATTGAAGAAATTAGAATCAATGGGAGATGCGCGGAACTAGCTAGTAGTACTTACTTTCGGGTGTGTAAATCGCAGCTCCCGCGGCAGTCCCGGAACAATTCCGGTGAACTCTTTCCAAACCCTGCCACACAAAAATACTAATTACTTGATATCAGGAAATGAACAAAGTTGCAGATATGGTGCGATAATGATCGATTGAACTTACTTCTGGAGCATTTCAGTCATGTCCGCATAGTCCTGGGGATCTTTTCGTCTCGAGTGTAAGACAGGTACTACTCCCCGTTCAAGCTTAATCTCTAGCAGAATAAAGTGGAAGCTGCACATGCATGCATGTATAACTCATCAATTACATTACTATAACCTCGAGTAAGTGAAACCGAATATGCACAAGACAGTAACACTCACTTGAAGTTATAAGGAAAGAGTATTTTCTCTTTGTCTTGATTTTGAAGCAACGATTGTAGCAAGTTGTCCTCGGTATCTGTGACTCTGTTTTTAACCGTCCATTGATGTATGATATTTGGGTTAATGAACCCAATGTCATAGATTTGTGCTTTTCTGCGTTCG
This sequence comes from Thinopyrum elongatum, assembly GCA_011799875.1. Classification (NCBI taxonomy): domain Eukaryota; kingdom Viridiplantae; phylum Streptophyta; class Magnoliopsida; order Poales; family Poaceae; genus Thinopyrum; species Thinopyrum elongatum. Next base: position 697,771,815 of record CM022303.1, read on the forward strand.
ACGCTCTTCAATCTGCATAATATAGTGAGGATAATTATATATACATGCAATGAAATAGCTGAGCTATATATAGAGACTTAATTACAGAAGTAGTACTTACCGACAGTAGCAAGTCATGAGTTGTTTGTCTAGGGCCATTTGATTGTATAACTGGAATAACTCGTCAAATTCAACAGGCAACAGCTCAGTTCCAACGAGGTCGTGCTCCTCTTTAATTCTCAGCATCAAAGTATCCTTCCCAGACTCGCTGCATATTTTCATGTACCATTCATGCAATCTTCGCATCATCGTTGTTAGAGGAGGATGATCAGGTTTGACGAGAGGCTGCTCGTACTGGTATCTGAATTCATCCACCTCCATTGTTTCAAACTCTACATCATCGCTCAGGTAATCAGCAGGATTGGTACCGGGCACCATCCCCAGATGATTAGCGACGATATCGCTAGACACCTTGAGCGAGGGGGGCACGATTGGTTCGCCTGTTCGCCGAGCTGGGGATTTTTTTCCCACTTCTTCGTTCTGCTAACCTTGCATCACTGCAAGTACTTCCCGACTGCTCCGCTTCCTTATATGTCCTTTCAATAATGCGCTCATAGTTGGATTGCGGCGGAGGCGGTGGTGGCCGCTTCAGACAATCGATAGTGCGCTTCACTTTCACGGGATCTACCGTTTCCTTCGGAGGTGGAGGTTTCTTTGCAAAAAAGTCCCTCACATGGGCACGACAGATGTCCTCGTTTTCCTTGTCGGTCCTCTCATATGGTAACTTTTCTGGAGCCTTGAGAGATGGACCGTATTTGAATTGCTTCCCTCCTCTGCTTGTACTGCTAGCCGCTGGAGCGGTGGCGTCTCTCTTCCGCCGTGGCCAATGCGGCGGAGAAGGAGGCGGAGTGCTCCGACGCACTCCGACGTGCCGGAGGAGCCGGAGCGGCGGCGTCTGTCTTCCGCCATTGCTGACGAGGCGGAGGAGGAGGCGGAGTGCTCCGACGCGCCGGAGGAGGTGAAGGAGGAGGCGGAGTGCCCTCACGCGCCGGAGGAGGCGGAGAAGGAGGCGGAGTGCCCTGATCACTCGCCGGAGGAGGAGGAGGAGGAGGCGTCCAGTTTGGAACCTTGATGTACTCCTTCCTCCATAGACATGTACTCCTCATAGCATTAACCAGGTGATTCTCCCCTTCACCTGTTGGGTGGTCAAGCTCCAGCTCCTCAAATCCCTCCATTATTTTATCCACCATCACAACAGCATAGCCATGTGGAATCGGACAGCAGTGAAAAGTTCCGTCAGCTAGAGGAGGTGCAACAGAGCCGGCAGCCGCCTTCAAAGTCAGGTTCTGCCATTTCGTCATAAGATCGCAATGTTGAGCCTCCGTGATAGTATCCACGGGGTTGCGAGGAGCCGTGAAATCAGGCTGAACGAGCTCCGTGGAAGCCACGCTGCTTCTCCACTGAGATGGTGGGGTAGCTTCTGGGGCAGGATCTTCGTGCCGCTGAGATGGTTGATCGGCAGCTGCAAGTTCCTCTAGCTTCGCTATTCTTGCATTGAGCTTCTGCATTGAGCTCAGCTCCGCTTTCCTCTTTCTCTCTCGGCTTCTGTAACCGCCTGCGCCGGGAAACCCAACCACCCATGGAACGGAGCCTGGTGTGCCTCGTGTTCGTCCAGGGTGCTCAGGATTCCCGAGGGCCTCAGTCAGCTCGTCCTTCTCTCTGTCGGGAATGAACGTCCCTTCCTACACTACGGTGATATATTCCTGAAGCTTCTTCATTGGTATTGCAAGTTGCTTGTCCGTCCAACGACACTCCCCTGTTTCTGGGTCCAAAGTTCCTCCAACCCTGAAGAACCAAGTCCTTGAACGATCTGGCCAGTTCAATGTCGCTGGTTGGACCCCTTTAGCAAGCAGGTCTTGCTCAGCTTTGTCCCACAACGGCCGGGCTTTGTAGAAGCCACCTGACCCCGTGTGATGGTGATACTTCTTCTTTGCAGCATTTTTCTTGTTTGTCTCTGACCTTTTCTTACCCTTCTCCGAATTCTTGTAGGCCACAAATGCAGGCCAGTGATCTCTTATGTTCTCATATCGGCCGGCGAATTCTAGAGTCTTCCCTTTGTTGACAAACTTTGTGTTCAACTCTTTCTTCCAGTTTCTGAATAGATCTGCCATCTTCTTAAGAGCACACGCCTTGACCTTTGGCTCTATAACTGGCTTATTCGGATCCTCCTCTGGCGGTAGGGTGAAATTTGCCTTCAGCGAGGTCCAAAGATCATCTTTCTGTCTATCATGGACATAAGAAACTTCAGGGTCGTCCTTACTCTTATTCCATTGCTGGATGCTGATCGGGATGCTGTCCCTAACAATAGCTCCGCACTGAGCAACAAATGCGTCCTTGGTCCGCTTGGGTTCAATCGGTTGGCCATCGTCCGCGATTTGTGTGATCGTGAACCTTTCATCCTGGCGCAACCTTTTCTTCGGGCCTCGTCTCGTTACGGAAGTTTGGCTCGATCCGGAGGGCTATAAAATAAGAAATAAGCGTTAATATATGTACATACCAAAACAATTAATGGATCAATTAGTCAGCATAGGCTTAATTAATATATATACCTCAACGGACGTTGCAACAGCTCCCTCCTCCGTTCGGTCACCGGAGCCGTCATCATGGTCTCCTTCTTCCTCCTCCATTGTTCGATCACCGGAGCCGTCATCCTCTCCTTCCTGACCATCGGTGTCGTTAAGAAATGAAAAGGGATCACCTCCGCTGAGGATTATATCCCCCAACAACTGTTCTTGTTCCAAGTCTCTTTCCATAGTTTCTGCAAATATTACAACATGGCAATATACAAACATGAGAGATGGATATATTAGTGGCAAACATAGACCTAGCTAGCTAATCACAACAAGGGATCATATTAGTGGCCTCGACGCTTCTACGATTTGGGGTGGCCTCGACAACGCTTCTAGGATTTGGGGTGGCCTCGACAACGCTTCTAGGGTTTTGGGTGGCCTCGACAACGCTCTTTTAATTTGGTAAGTTTGGGGTGGATCGACGTCCCCCCTCATGTTGAAGAGTTACCGGAGTTTTCTATAAAAAAAATACTACCTATCACATCTCAGTCCCGGTTTGGGTGGACTCGAGAGTTTGGTCGGGCGAGAGGGGGTTCATCGACGTCCCCCCTCATGTTGAAGAGTTACCGGAGTTTTCTATGAACAAAAAAAATACTACCTATCACATCTCAGTGCCAGTTTGGGTGGACTCGAGAGTTTGGTCGGGCGAGAGGGGGTTGATCGACGTCCCCCCTCATGTTGAGAGTTACCGGAGTTTTCTATGAACAAAAAAAAAAACTACCTATCACATCTCAGTCCCGGTTTGGTGGACTCGATGTTTGTCGGGCGAAGGGGGTTGATCGACGTCCCCCTCATGTTGAAGAGTTACTGGAGTTTTCTATGAAAAGAAAAACTACCTATCACATCTCAGTCCCGTTTTGGGTACTCGAGAGTTTGGTCGGGCGAGGAGGGGGTTGATCGACGTCCCCCTCATGTTGAAGAGTTACCAGAGTTTTTATGAAAAAAATACAACCTATCACATCTCAGTCCCGGTTTGGGTGGACTCGAGAGTTTGGTCGGGCGAGAGGGGGTTGATCGACGTCCCCCCTCATGTTGAAGAGTTACCGGAGTTTTCTATGAACAAAAAATACTACCTATCACATCTCAGCCCGGTTTGGGTGGACTCGAGAGTTTGGTCGGGCGAGAGGGGGTTGATCGACATCCCCCATCATGTTGAAGTTACCGGAGTTTTCTATGAACAAAAAAATACTACCTATCACATCTCAGTCCCGTTTGGGTGGACTCGAGAGTTTGGTCGGGCGAGAGGGGGTTGATCGACGTCCCCCCTCATGTTGAAGATTTACCGGAGTTTTCTATGAACAAAGGAAAAATACTACCTATCACATCTCAGTCCCGGTTTGGGTGGACTCGAGAGTTTGGTCGGGCGAGAGGAGGTTGATCGATGTCCCCCCTCATGTTGAAGAGTTACCGGAGTTTTCTATGAACAAAAAAAAATACTACCTATCACATCTCAGTCCCGGTTTGGGTGGACTCGAGAGTTTGGTCGGGCGAGAGGGGGTTGATCGACGTCCCCCTTCATGTCGAAGTGCTAGGAGTTTTCTATGAACCAAAAAAAATGCCTCAAGACATGTCCGACGACCGGACCGCCTCTCTCATGAATGTCCGACGTCCCCGCCTCTCATGAACAAAAAAAAATCTATGAATAAAAAAAACATCATATTCTTTGAAGAAAAAAACATCATATTCCATCCACATCCATGCATACATATGAACAAAAAAACATCATATATATGATCATCTATGAACAAAAAAAATCATATTCTATGAAAAAAAAATCATCATATATATGAACAAAAAATTTTATGAAAAATCAGGACATATCATCATATATACACATACATACCATCATATACACTACATATCATCTCTGGAAAAAAAATCATCATATATATAAAAAAAAACAGGATAGAGAGGAGGAGGCCGGCCGGACCGAACGGGGAGGAGAGGTGCGCCGTGGTCGGGGCAGGCCGGTGGTGCGAGGCGGCGTCGGGGCAGGGGCACAGGGCGGCCGGCGTTGATGCAGGGGGCACGGGGCGGCCGACATCCAGGCAGGTGCACGGGGCGACGCGTCAGGGCAGGGCAGGGGCGCGGGGCGACGGCGACGAGGAGCGGGCGGCGACGGCGACGAGGAGAGGGCGGTGACGGCGATGGCGACCTCGGGGCGGCTTGGGGAGGCGACGGCGACGTCGGGCCGGGCAGGGGCGCGGCGTCGAGGAGCAGCAGCAGCCTGGCGGCGTTCGAGAGAAGAATGACAGGTGGGGGCAAATTTCCTAAGTGTTGGGTTATATAGCAACCACCTTTGGTCCCGGTTCATGGCACCAATCGGGACCAATGCTACCCTTTGGTCCCGGTTGGTGCCACCAACCAGGACCAATGGTTGGTATTGGTCCTGGTTGTTGCCACCAACGAGGACTAAAGGTTGGTGCTGCTCGGGCAAAAAGTTTAGTCCCACCTCGCTAGCTGAGAGGGCTCGAGAGTTGTTTATAAGCGCTGCTGCGCTGACCCTCTCGAGCTCCTCTCAACTCCAGGCTTACGGGCCTAATGTCACACTCCTCTGCCTGTGGGCCTACTGGGCCTGCTACGGGCCTAAATCCTGGCCCAATGGGTTTCTAGTCGTATTCAGGCCGTGGTGGCCCAGTAGGCGGCATTTTTTTATTTTTTTCCAGTTTTTTTTTTGTTTTCTTTGATGCTTTATTTATTTTCTTTTGTTTGTA